>RJWT010031472.1:0-14369 GCA_004365215.1 Cuniculus paca | reverse complement strand
CAAGGGGGGCCTCTGGCTCTACAAGCGAGAGCACCATTGAAGTCAAGTGGGAAGAGAGATGCTCTTGCATGACCTTGCATTTCTGGCATTTACTCAGGTGGAAATTTTTTCTTAGGCATGACTTTAAGCATGAACTACCACTCTCTCTGGAGAAAGAATAGTTATTTTGAGCCACAGAGGGTGATGAGGAACATGCTGAGTGACCTTCAGAAGTATGGCATTGCTTTTTACTGTACAGGCCCCTGACGTCAGACCAACTGGTCTGAGGTCACTGACGGAATGGGGTACAGAGGAGGTTGGCAGGCCTCATCCCTTCCCTTGCAGAAAGCAACATTGAAAAAGCTTTGTATGGCTCTAGAACTGCTAGAGGAAACAGGCAGTGACTGGAGCCCCTAAACTGCAAGCTGTCTGACAAGCAAAATTGGCCAGGGCAGGCTAAGCAATGCAGGTAACCTATGCTGGGCTCAGGCTCAGCTTCCTGCCTGTCTTTCTCTGCTTGTGAGAGTCCTCTCATTCACAGAAGCTGCACCTCTCATTCACAAAAGCTGTACCAATTTTGCACATTGTTTGTGTCCCCCCAAAAGCTTGGTCCTCAGGTTGCCAGAATGGAGAGGGTGGTGGAATTTTAAAATGTGGGTCCTAGTGGGAGGTCCTCAGGTCATTGGAGACATGGTATCAGAAAGCTATTCTCACACAACCCTTTGAGTTCTCACAGGAAGCTCGTTAAGAAAGAATGTTTAATTTTACCAGGCCCAGCTAATCATTACCTTCTCTGTGAGTCCTCCCCTGACTTAAAGGCCTACCTATCTCTCTGCATTCCTGGTTTGAGATGTAATAACTTCCTGCCCTGTTGGGTTCCTGCCATTGCTGTCCATGCCCTTAAGTGATAGCCTAGGGAGTCTCCCTCCGCATATAATCTGTGTCTCTCCGCATATAATCTGTGCGTGCTGCTTGGAATCTCAGTCTCCTGAACTCTGCACTGAATGAACCTCTTTTTTTCCTAAGTAGCCTGTTTCAACCATCTCCTTAAAGTCATGAAAAATTGATTAATACAACCTTTAAGAGAGGCAATAAGAGCCAGGCAGAAAGAGGGATAGATCAAGGGCCAAAATTACAAAACGAAGCATTGAGTAGCTTTTTATTTTTCACCTCCATCCCCACTGCCTCAATCTGGCGTCATGAGCAAACCGTAGTGACAACACTATCACCAACACATTGTAATTCAGAAATAGTCTGTGAGCATCTGTGCTGGTAGGAGGGACAGAGAGAGCCAGAGTTTGTGGAGGGTATGCCCTCTAGTGCCTGGCCCTGTAGGGTTGGTACTTCTAGGAGGAGTGGAAGGAATGAATTAAAGAAATAGGGAAATAACAGGTCTCCATCTCTTTCTTCTAAGCTCAGCAGCAGTAATGGCAATTCCATTGTGTCTTATATCACCTCATTTTAGATTAGCTCCCAAGTATTGTCTTCAAGTGCTAAACAGATAAACTTGCATCCAATAGGACCAGAGCGGTTAATCTCCAATCTTGAACAAAACACATTTGGAAATGTGAACAGAAATGATTCCATTTGGTTTGCTGTGGTTTGGTTTGGTTTGGTTCAGTTCATTTCAGTTTGGTTTGGTGGCATTGAGGACTAAACCCAGGGGATTCTCACTGAGTTACATCCCCAGTCCTTTTTAATTTTTTTCTTTCTTGATTTGATTCAGGGTCTTACTAAATCACTAAATCTCCCAGGCTGGATTGAAACTTTCAATCTTCTTGCCTTAACCTTCCAGAGTGCTGAGATTACGGGCATGTGTCACTGCACCTGGCTGCATCATCATTGTTATAGGTTAAATTCCTATGTTGAACTCCTTAATCTTCAGTACCTCAGAATGTGGCTGTAGAGACAGGGTCTTCAAAGAGGTAATTAAGTCAAAATAAGCTTGTTGGATATATTCTTCTCAAATCTCACTGATACACTTCTGAGATTAGGACACAGATTTCCACAGAATGAGGCTCAATCATGTGAGGACACAGAGAGAAGAAGTCACATTCAAACCAAAAAGAGAGACCTTCATCAAGATTAAACCTTGATCTCCAGTTTCCAGCCCCCAAGAGACAACATGTTTTTGCTGTTTAAACTGCCCAGTCTAGGGATTTTGTGATGACATCCCAAGAAAACTTAGACAATAACAGTGCCTAGTTGCATCTGAGATGCATTTGTCTGGGATAAACATGCACAGACTGACAAGGAGTTGACCACAGTGGAAACGAGCAAGCCCACACAAGCATGCACACAAATGCTTGTGACATGTTCACTCACCCACATTTGCAATCGACATAATGGACTATTCAAACTTCTAAATATCCAGTCTACTCTTCTGAAAGAAGCAAGGCATTTTTCCTCAGCTTTACGGTGGTAAGAGTAGGGAGCTTTCATTTGTTAAGTGTTATAATTGCCACTTTGATGATTTGGGTTTTTGTTTTTTTTAAATTAACTCATACAAAATACTTGCTCAATTTGACCTAAGTCCTCAAATTGGCCATCTGGGGCAATAGCTATTACAGCCCTAAATCAGAAATTTTGCCCTTCAGGGCACAGGGGAGCCCCATAAAAACAGCACAGGCACATAGCCACATTTGCTATCATTGAGCTCAGCTGTCTCTGAGAGCTTGGGACATGTGTGACATCTGTGGTACCACTAGGACAATTCCTCACATCCCTTTGTAATCGGATGCTTTTGTCACACTGACAAGCTCCAATCGAGAGGAAAAGTACTAATTGAAGGCATGCAATTTCCCATCCTTCAGGGAGGAAATTCATTGCACGGCTCCTGAAATTTCTGTCAGTCAATCAACATGCAAGTATTGGCAACAAACAGTGTGGGGCACCAGGGTGGCTGTGTAAAAATATAGAAATTCGAAGAAACAAGCATCCCGCTGGCAACATCATTACAAATCAACCAAAGGAAACAAGATTTGGGTCAAAAAGGACCATTCCTTTTAGGGAATTCTACAATGTAGTATGATCTGCACTAATACAGCTCCTTATTCCATAATGATTAGGTTATGCATTCTTCTAATTTCATCCCTAATACTGCCTGTATTTCCTGCCTACTTGTTGCTAGGGACTTAATTCTGATGGACAATGCCAGACATTTAACACACGTGCACACACCCACACACGCAGGCACATATACCTACCTCAGCTAATTTCCCTGCAGTGATTGTAGTCTCGGTTATTTTGTCTAACCTTCCTCCCAATTGTCTTCAATTGCCACAGAGCATTTAGTCAAGCACTTGACATTTCTTTTGAATTAAGGCTGCAAGTTAAGTGGACATTTTCCCTTAGATAGATGGCTATTCTGGGCCTCCCCACGCTAATCGAGCCATAGCATGTGAATTCACCTGTTCCTTTCTCATATATACACACTCTGCTTGAAATTTGTTAGCAGGTCCTCCATAAAGAAATAGCCCTGATTGCTCGTTAAAAGCAAGAGAGAAAGCAATTAAAATACAAAAGGCAGAGCAAAGCTTAATACTAGGAAGTTGAAAGTTGAGCAAGCACTGTTGAAGGTATGGAAGCAATTCTGAGTGTGGGAGGAGAAGAGGGAATTGAGTGGCCTAGTCAGCAAAACCACAAGTGCAAATAGACTTGGCCTCCCTGGCTTTGGAAGAGAGGGAGAACTGGCAGCAGAGCCACAGCAAGCCTGGTGCTGAGCATTCAGTTTGTTCATGTAATTTCATTTAAATTCATTTAGTTCACTGAAATGAGCTAGACAGGAAATATTACTTCCTTTTAAAATCTTTTCCTCTTTTTTCTCTACAAAGCTCACATTGTACTAGTCAGGTTCAGGTTTATGGACCCATATTCTAGGCAGACAAACAGAGCCCTGCCCACAAGAACTCCAAACTTGGTTTAATGTTTGTCTTACTTTTCTCGTTGCTGAGACAAAACACCCAACACCCAAAATTGAATGAGGAAAGTTTTATCCTGGCTCACAGTTTGTAGAGGTTTAGTTCATAGTTGGCTGGCTCCAAGACAGGGTAGCGTGGTAGAGGGGCCTCTCAGAGAAGAAATATTTCATAACTGGCAGAAGGCAGCAAGGCAATGAAATAGCAAGCAGTAAGTGAAGGCAGCATCCTTGTTTCTGTCCCTGGTATTCTATCCGGGTATCACTCACACCCAGGGTGGGGCACCCTTAATCCTACTTGAACCATTAATCCTAACATCACGTCCTTACCCTGTTATCACACACCACCTCTGAAAAGCCCTACCTGTGACCACGTGAGACTTCAGGGGTGTAGGAGACAATGTGAGTAACTTTGAGTGCAGAACAACAATTGCTGCAACATTAGTTAAATCGAGTCTTATTTCCATATACTATTATGTACAACATGGGCTATGCTAGTCCCTTCTTCCTCCAGTTGGTTCTAAGTGATGCAAATAAGCCCAGCTAAGGTACTAATATGTAAATTTTTAAGCCAATTGACAGTTTCCTGCTTCCCTTGCATAGTGCTCTCTGTAAAAGATTGAAGCACAGTGGAATGGCAGAGCCAGTCATCTCCAGGAATATCACCTGGGTACAAGCCTCAATGTAAGAGGCTATGACTCCCCAGGATACAAAAGTCTACATTTCAGAAACTGAAGCAACAACCTCCTCATACAATTCAAATGCGACCTTATGCAGACTGATCCTTCTGCAGCATCATTATGCAGACTAATCCTTCTGCAGCACCATTCTCCCTGCATTTTGCAAGATGCTTTTCTCTCTACCTGGCTAGCCAGTTCAGGTTACACACATAGTTCCCACCATCCTCACTGTCACTCATACTTGAACCACTCCCTTCTTTACAAGAAAATAAATTCTGGGAGAGACCTTGAATCAAGACCTTCATCAGCATACCCTCACTTGGATCAGGTTTAAGACCCCTTGGCTACCCTTAACTTTGAATGTGTCTTGGTGTCTTTACTCTAGCCATGGGTTGCATTGGAGATGTAGATTGGAATTAACTTGCTGGGATTCCAATAATGTTTCAATGGGATTACAAATATAACTTTCTGGATTGTGAGGAGGACTGGAAAAGGAATTACAATACTTGGATTACAATATTCATTATTTGGGCTACAACACAGGGGAATATCTAGATACAAGCTATAGCAATGTTCTACTATCACTGTTTTGAAATTAACTGACTTTAACTTATAATTACTTTGAAAAAGGAACCCTGAATTTTCATTTTGCACTAGTTTTGGCAAACTATTGATAAGATTGTTCGCTTGGCCAAATGTTAGCCAGACTCCTGGATCCTCTCTTATCCCTACCCATCCATGTTCTTATGAAATCTAATTTTAGCAAAACACAAAAAAACAAAGCCAAAAACTTCTCATAAGTCAATTTAGCAAGAGCCCCTCACCCTTGGTATCTGATCTCCTTCTATATCTGATCAGGTTTCTCACCCTCCACCATCTTCATTGGCGATGTCTAATCACTCTGGCCTGCTTTCAACAAGAACCATGTTTGATGATCTGAGCCACTGATGTCCCAATCTGTAATTGTTATGGTTTAGATCCTCAATGTCCCCCCAAACTCCGGTATTGAAAGTTTGGTGCCCATTGCAACAGCGTTCGGGGTCAGTACCTTTGGAAGGTAAATGGGTCATTCATGAGGAGCCTGACCTCATGAGTAGATTAATCCATTGATGAATTTCTGGTTTGATGATTTGGAGGAAGAGGTTTTATTATAAAAAGTGAGTCTCTCTCTTTCTCTCTCTCTTTCTCCTTTGTGCTTCCTGGCTGCCATGAGGTGAGCAATATCCTCAGTCACACACTACCTCCACCATGATTTCTTGCTCCACCCACTGTAGGCTAAAAGCCATTAGGCCGATCATAAACCAAAACCTCTGAAACTGTTACCATGGAATGGGCCAATACAATAGTCCAGGCTCTTGCCTATCAGAAGGAAAGAACTGCCAGGTGTACACCCAAGAGTAAGTAGTAAGCAGCTACCCTTGTTGAAGATCACAGGAAGCTGTGCCAGGGCAAGTCTGTGCCAAACAAGAATTAGCATAGACTGAGAAAGATGATGTGGTAAGAGAAAAGCACTACACACAAAAGTAGCAACAGCAACAGAGCAATAAAAAGCCCGACTCAATCAGGCTTTCTGAATTTAAAGGCCAGGGACCTCCACTTGGGGACCTCCAACTGAATCTCTAGGTGGAATTGATAAGGATGATTGACAGGGTGCTGAATCATTTGAGGGTCTCTCAGCAGGCATGCTTATCCCATAATTCACTTTAATCTTAATTATATTTATGACATATAGTACATATTCATGAACCTGTAATGAGGCGGGAGTAGGGTGATGGTGATCAAAGTTCAGGTTAGGAGATCCCACTTGCATGATACCCCATCAGAGATATAGGTTTTTGTTATTTTATTTTCTACCCCTCTCAGAACAACAGAAGCAGGAATAGTCATAGGGTATTTGCTTTGCCTTAGTTACTTTTCTCAATGCTGAAACAAAATACTTGACACTCAAAGTTAAAGGAGGAAAGGTTTAGTTAGCTCACAGTTTATAGAAGTTTCAGTCCATACTCAGACGTTACAAGGCAGAGTGGCATTGCAGAGGAGAAACAGTCCATGGTGGGCAGAAGGTAACAAAACAAGGGATGAGCACAGCTCTTTCTATCCCTTATATTTTAGCCAGGTTACTGCAAGTGGGTAGCACTCATACACTTAATCCTAGCACTGAACCATGAATCAATTCTAGCATCACACATTCTAGATCCAGCGGCCCATGAAAAAGCCCCACCAGTGGCTGCATGAGGCTTTCAGGAAACAAGTAGACACAAGCTGTAAGAGTATTGTTCAGAGTTAAACAGAGGGGTGGGAGTGACTCCCTCAGTTCCTTTGTTTCTAATTACTAAAACCATGAGCCAACATAAACCTTTCTTCCTTTAAGTAGATTAACCTGAAATATTTTGCCACAGGGGAGGAAAATGGTCTAAAACAGTAACTTCCATCCATCATCTACTTGGCTATAAGTTCTTCCTTGTCCAAGCTATGTTCAGAGCTGAACCCAATCTTCTCCCCCCACTGCAGTAGCCTCTGTCACTATCATGATGGTCCTGACTAAAGTTTGCTTTATTGAGATTGAACGAACATCATTGAATATATTTTTTTTTTGCATTATCTAGCATGTCCTGTTCCATACTGTACTTTCCTTTCTGGACTCTGTTCAAGAATCCCAGAAGGAACAGCACCCTGTCCAACTCCACATTCTACTTTGCTTTGTCTGTAGATCTTCTGCTGGTGTCACTTACCAGGCTGATCTCAGAACATTCATAACTGACTAAAAATTAAAATAAGAATCCTACTACTTGAGAGGCTGAGACAGGAGGATCACATACTTAAGATCACCTAGTCAATTTAATGAGACCCTATCAGAAAATAAATAAAAAAGACCCAGGAATGTAGCTCAGTAGAAGAGTATTTGCCTAGTATGCATAAAGTCCTAGGTTCAATCCCCAGAATCTCAAAAATTTTTAAATAAAACAAACAAAATAAGTACCCTGGGTAGTATTTCCTGAGAGGAATTTTTGGTTGACCTGAAGTATTTGAAGGGAAATAAGTCTTCCTTCAAATTGTTATGCCCTTAGGTAAGTAGCAGGGAACTACTATCACCACTAAACAATTGTACCAAGCAAGAAAAATTCATCCTAGGTGTTAATTAGCTCAATATTTATCTCATCTAATATGCAAATTAAGACACTGCAGTCTCATTAGCATCATCTGTGTTTCCTTTAAGCAAAACTAAATCTCCTGCCAATGCAAGAAAAAAAAAGGGCAAAAAAACAAACATAAGTATTTCTCTTTGAAACTAATGAGGGTGCGATTTGCTTCTGCTTTCATTATGAGTATCAAGTTAGGAAAAACACATTTTAAATATGCAAAGCATGTGCTGACCTCACATATCAGAGGCAAGATCTCAGCCTTGATGACTGGTTATTAGGCTTCCTGCCTTGCACTCTGCAGAAGAACCAGGCCCCGTGGAGCAGGTGGGTGAGTGTGCAATGAGTTGCCAGTGAGATGAGAAAGGAAGGAGATGTTGCCTTCAAGAGCTCACTCAGCAAACAGATGCAGTATTACCTCAGCGATGAGAGGGGTAGGAAATGAATTTCTTTAATGCAATGAATCTTAAAAATGAGAAAATGAATCTCAAATTGTAAAAGAGCAGAGATTTCAGCTCAAAATTACTGCTCCATCCAGCCTCCCATTTTAAGATTTTAGAATTTATATTAAATGTCATCAAATGTCCACACTGTGTCCCCAAAGGCAGGCTACATGTGCTGGAGATGCAACAATGCCGCAAAGCAACGGCTCCAATATTCTGAGTCTACAGCAGCCTTCTAGAAATTTCACACTTATGGGGTTCAAAAAGCTACCCCAAAATATGACTATAGGTGATCAAAACATGCCACCAACAGACATACCTCTTTGGCATACAAACTATTTTGTGCTGTTATTTCGAGACAGTGCAGACACAGGAGAAGCCCTGAGAAGTTACTCTTTTGTAAGAAAAATTTACATTTTTATTTATAAAGCAAATCACCTTTTGTAAGAGTGTAGCCTTGTCTGCACCATGAAGAGAAGGATGACCACATCACTAGAGACTGTTAACCAATGGAAAAGACATCACTTAAATCTACACAGCAAACCACTTTTTTCAGTGGTGCTTTTCCTGACCATCTTTTGTTTAATCTGGCCTTTCTTCCACATTTCTTTGTTTATTACACAGAAAGATGATATTAAAACTGTCTTACACAACATTTTGAGATCTACTCAAGATCTACTCATTTCATTATCTCCAGGTATACCAAATGTACATATGTTATTGAATATCTGTTTGTTCCTCTCCTGTTAATCCGTCTTTTGTTAGGAGAGTTAAGGAAAAAATTGTTTTTCCTCCCCTAAAGCATGCACCAGCTCTCATCTCGCTAAGAACTCAGTGAGGCATTATTTCCTCCTTTTTTGCAGGCGATGGCACGGTAGTTAGGGGTGAGTAGGTCGCTTGTCCAAGGTCATACAGCAAAAACCTGGCCCAGGTGAAACAAATATGTCAGAAGAATCTGACAAGCCACCAGGAAGGCAGCCTAATTAGCAAGGAGTCCTGCAGGCAGTAATCTGAGGGCTGAAAGGGTGGCTGACTCCATCTCACCCTGTAGGCACCTTGTGAATCTTCTACCTCCTCAGGCCACAAGTCGTAACTCCTTGCTGATCTCCCTTTGCTGAGCTTGACAAGTTACTTGAGACCTGTGCTGTGAACACAATCTGTTCTCTGGGGCCAGAGAGAGACCTGTCTGCATTCGGACACTTTCTAGGGCCTGGAAACTGTAAAGCACTCCACAGGCACGCAGAAGCTGATTTCCATATGCTGCAAGTCATGTCAAGTGTCACAGCCATGATGTACAGAGAATTCTCTAGCTGCAGGGACCAGGGACCAGCAATAGGAGTCGGAGGAGCTGTCCTTGGCTCTGAGAGGAGGCAAGAGAAAGAGGCCATGACTTCCCTGTGACCCTTGGTCCACACATGACAGATCCCGCAGAGTACACTTTTGTCAAGTCGGCTTCCAGGTCCACAATCTCAGCCATCGTTCGGAAACCACACAGCAAGCAGGAGACAAGGCGAATGAATGTGGGTTGGCTGAAGCTGGGCTTCTAGACACTGCCAACCTCATGGTCCATGACTGCAGAACCCATGAGGGGTACCTGGCCATACAAAAGCTATGGGGACAGATGTCCCAAGATTGGGGACAGTCACAACCTGCACTGGAACTTCAAGGATGCTTTTTGCCTGCCCACAGCTTCCTCTTTTATTTCCACTCTCAGCTTCACAAAAGGACAATAGGACTTCAATACTGAAGTCCTCATAGGCAAAATGACCTCATGCCACAGAGCCAAGGTAGTGTGGAACTAGAGTCCATCTAACTGTCCCCTCTATTTTGATCCCAAGGCTAGGTGTGATCACATTAACCTTCTCCTTGGATTGCCACAACACCCTTGTAACCTAAGAATCGTCCCCACTTTAGGGATGAAAAAACTGAGCATAAGCACGTTAAGGGGGGAGAGGAGTATTTAAGCATGTGTTGAGTGACTGGTGTTGGGTAACAAACCATGTACAACAGGAACAAAGAGTAGAGAAGGAGGTCATTTGGAAGTTTTAAGGGCAGGAAGAAGTTTAGAGGAGATGATGTGTTGCTCCTTCTTAGATGGAAAAATTAAGAAGGAAAATAAATCAAACCATGAATTTCCTGTAAAAGGAGCATCCCACAGCTACTCCAGGCCAGAGTTACAGGAGGAGCCTGGGAGAAGGGCAGAAAGTTGAAGGACAGGCTGTGCAATGGTAGAAGAAAGAAATAGAAACAGGAGTCCCAGGCATGGCCTGGCACACCTGGGTATGAATTGGGGTAGGTTTGGGAGCCTGATTTTGCACAAAGTTTCATTGCCTTTTTACTGTCTTCATCTGCTGATTGATAATGTGTGGGATATTTTTCCCCATCCAATAAACTTTTTCTTAGCATAAACTTGCTTTCAAAGCGGTTGCCTTCAATTTTTCTAAATAATGTAATACTTTATACTATCCATGAGGTATAGGCAAGTTACAAAACAAAATCATAAAACCCACACCCCTGTGCAGAAAATTCGGCCTGAGAAAAAGGTCGTTAAACCCCTGGGTTCTCTGAATGCTCCTTTCTCAGAATTTGACTCAAGCCATATAGTCTATGCAACTAATTTTATTAAAAGTTCACTTAAAAACTTATATTGCATTGAATGCTATCGATCCCAATAATTTGTTTAATGTTGCACCCATTTCACAGGCAGAGACCTTGAACCTAGGGGTTTTCAATAATTCAGTCTCAGTTTGTGCTAAGTGGAGCCTGAATGCAGTTTTGGTGCCTCCTAGCGCCCCCTGGAGGTGGTACATTCCACAGCTCCAGGAGATGCTTTTTGTGACCTGGATAGGGCGCCTCCCTCCCAGGCAATGGGACGTGAAAGCCCTGCCAAAGCCCTTCTTTCACCCAGAGTGGGGTTGATCTTCAACCCTCTAGCAGGACTTAGGACCTGCTTTTTAAGAAATTTGACACTGCTGGTGTACTGCCCAAGTCTTACTTGTCTTATTTCCTGTTATCCTATTTATGACAGTGAGCCTACTAAAAATTTCTTTCAATTCAGATGTCCTCCCCATGCAATATCATTCAGAAAAAAAAAAATCACATTTCACATTACTACAAGAGCATCTCGCCTGTTTCATTGTCCCCAGCACTGGGAAAGATACATAAGCACTGAGCAGTATGACAGTTTGGAAGATGACAATGTGGAACTCTAAATGAGATTTTGGCTCTTAACCAGGGTGACTGCATGGCTGAGTTTATCTGAGTGGGAGCTAAAATTCAACAAGGGCGGGAGAAGGAAGCAAAGAAACTGTGTTCATTGAGCACTGACAACATGCCAGGCACTGAAAGGAAGATTTTTTTGTACACATTTCCACATTCAATTGTCATAGCAGCCCTGGGAGCAACCAATTTTTAACCCCCATTTTACAGATGAACAAACTGAGACTCCAGGAATTTAAGTACCAAAGGACAACAGCTAACCAGTTTGTTGACCTACAATTTAAACTATTTTCTTCTGATTTAAACTCCTTGCTCTTTCAGCCTTGCAACTTGATGACTGATGCCTGCTTGGAGGCAGAACTCATTAAGCATCCATTGAGTGTGAAATTTGCAGATGCATGAAGAATTCTGATTCTGAGAACTTCCAAACAGAACGAATAACCCTACCTCTGAAGTGAAGGGGCTTCTGAGATTAGATTATCGTGCATGCATTCTTCGATGTTAAGGAAAGAGAACTGACTTGGCGATGAGATTCACTGAAGCCACACACTTCAAATGCTTCTCCTCCTGAGATGTATTCACGTGCTGCCCAAAAGGAGCTCACCATTGCATAGGTTTATAACATTCACTTTGTAAACTAATTTAAAAATGTTTAAATAAGATTTTTATCTTTGAATAATTTTTGATTGACTAAAAATTTGCAAAACTAGCATGAGGGCTTCCCACAGACCCTTCATCCAGTTTCCCCTAATGTGGTCACCTTCCACAATCATGGTAGATTTTTCACAACAAAGGCACTAACATTGGTGCAATACTGTTACCTAAATTACAGGATGTATTTGAACAATATTGGTGCTTGTGTTTCACTGGTCTAGGATACAATCCAGGATTATAGATGTTAATTTAATTATCTATGTTTCTCAACTTTGAAAATGTTCTGTCTATTCATTCACTAGACAGTAAGATTACCCAGAAGCAAGAACCCAAGGTAACACTCAGTAAGTAACATTTGTTCAGTGCATGAAACTGAACAGCCTTTCTGGGGAGTTGTCCTTGGCAGAGTTCTGCAAGGTCATTAGCCCTCCATAATCCTTTCCCAGAACAGAAACATCACCTAGATGGTTACCATGTTAACTGTTAAACCCTTCCTTAGTCTTTAGTTCTATGACTATAACTAAGCAAAAAACTACAGGAGCCAGCTCCCAAGTGTTTGAGATCCACTGCAATGTTCTGATTTTCCAGAAAAGAAGAAAAACAGAGGTATATACCCAGGATAGAGAGACCCATTCAGCATGTAGCCTTTCTTCCCATTATCTCCCGTACCTCCTTTCCCTTCCTTTCAATGTTCTTTGCACCCCCAAGCTCTCAAGATGGCACTTAAATAAGTAGCCCCATTCTTGTTCTCAAGATTCCCAGCCCTTAAAAAAAATACCTTTCTGCCATCTCTTGTCCCCAAAATGTTGCCCAGCAGTGAGCAGCCCAGAACTTTAACATAATAATATAAGTTCTAACCAATATAGACTTAAGGAAAGTTTATTACACTGCTCTTAACACAAAGATCTCAAATATGGCACCAAGCCCACAATATCCCCTTTACCCTCTCTTCATATACATTTCATTAAAATTATATGGACAAAAGCCAGATATGGAGATGTGTAGTTGTATGTATGTTATGCATACCTACATATATGTGTATGGAAACATATATCAGAGCATGCTCCACGATTGTGCATACATTCGAATCAGTTGAGCAAATGACACAAGAGCAAGTGGCTCATTATCTGATGTAACTGAATAGATTTCTACCTATTTTTTACCTAACACCATTTATAAAAATGGGTCCTAGAATTATTAAAGTGTCAAATATTAAACAAGTAAATATATGAATAACTAGTAGAGGGAAATATATTTATAATGCTGAGTAAAATTAGGCCTTCCAAAACAGGTACTGTGAAAAGAAAGAGCAAAATAATAGATTACCAAGTTAGGTGAACAATATTTGCAAAATTTATAGTCGACCAAAGATTAATGATGAGAACATATTAAAATGTTTACAGATCAATAAAGACACTACCAGAATAAAAACCTAAGGACTGTACTGGCAATTTACAGAAACCCAGCCAATGTGCATCAGAGAACATTCGTATTCACTGATGATCAGGACAAAAAAATTTTAGCAAACTTGTGAGCCCATTCTCACCCAAGGTGTTGTCAAAGGTTAAACAGATGTGTATAAATATGGAGCTGAGGAAGGGGATAGGGACCTGCAGCCTTGAATGACTTGAATGGGCTAAGGTGCTGGAAAGCATATCACCAAGCGAGCTGACTCAAGGATGATTTGCTTTTATCAAAGACAAATTCCACCAGCAAATAACAACTTCCTTTAGTTTGAAATGTTTACTATACCTTATTGGGGTGGGTGGGTAAGAAGTTTTAAGAGAGACCTAATGAGTAGTCTTGTGGTCATTGGGGTTGTATCCCTGAACAGGATATTGAGACCTTGGCCCCTCTCCTCCTCTTCTTTTCTTCTTCTTCTTCTTCTTCTTCTTCTTCTTCTTCTTCTTCTTCTTCTTCTTCTTCTTCTTCTTCTTCTTCTCCTTCTCCTTCTCCTTCTCCTTCTCCTTCTCCTTCTCCTTCTTCTTCTTCTTCTTCTATCTCAGTCATAAAGTGAATGATGTTGTTGTATCATGTCCTCCTGCAGTGCTGTGCTATCCTCTGTTCCCCACTAGAGGCCCAAAACTAAGTAGATTTGCCTAGTCATGTACTGGAACCTCCAAAATTGTAAGCTAAAATAAACCCTTTGTCTTTGTAAGTTGATTGTCTCAGGCATTTGTTACAGTAACAGAAAGCTGACTTACAATTGTTATATATCCAGTCTCTCACCTGGGCCTAGGTGAGATATGGAGATTGCTCAGGAACCACAGCCTCAAGTCAGAACACCAGGACCTAGAATGGAGAAGGGAGCTTGGCCTTTCTTACAAAAGGAATGTTA
>RJWT010031471.1:0-14381 GCA_004365215.1 Cuniculus paca | reverse complement strand
CAATATCAGTCATGCTATGTTAACCTCAGCCATGAAGAACAAAATGGAACATTATAAAGTAAGGCATGGCTTTTGTTATGATTTGAATATGGAGAGTTATCCATAGTTCTTGTACTGAGGCTTGATCTGCAATGCCTCAGTATTCAGAATTGGGCCTAGAGATGTAGAGGAAGGCTTATAACAGAGAAAAGAATAGAACATGTACCTCACTAGGTCTTCTGGCTAATCATCACTAGAAGGAGTTAAAACTTTACTAGACAAATTTCTCTGGGAAGTAGGTCAAGGATGGGGTAGAGAACTAGAAACAGATAAAGAAAAGCACCAAATGGCCTGGGACTTGCATGGAGAGAACAAAAAGAAAAAGAGCTGACAGGCAGAGTACAGAGGTGACCAAGGGCACAAAGTCAAGCTGAGATAGCTGACCCTCTCCACCTGCAGTACAATAGAGGAGAGACATAAGGGGAGGGAGGCTAATTTTGAAAAAAGCTTTCATAAAAATATGTACTCACTTCTATGCAGAACATATATGTATACATACATATGTATTCACTCTAGGATATTCACTCTAGGATCATATTAGTCATTCTAGAACCACTATGTGTTACTATACTAAATATCCACATACCACCTTAGTAGTTTTAAGATAATCATGAATAAGGTGCCCCCTTTGCCAACCTGCCACCCATCTCAAAAATAAGGCCTTAAAAAGTAGGTCAGGGGCAAGTAAACAGACAGAAAGAAGTTGCATGTGGAGCACTGCAAGAGATAACGTTAGGCAGAGGTTCCCAGAAGCCAATCAAGCTATAGAAAGTTCTCGGTGGGAAGAGGAATGGTCTTTGACTCCTGATAAAAGCAGCCAGGAGCAAAGTGCCCATGGGCCCTCTATCTTTCAGAGCTCCTACTATAATTCTTATCAAGATAACTATCTATATTCTCATTTATCTTCCTTTCTAATAAAAGCCTTTTATTTCCTTAAACTTTCGGTCTTTAATGCTTTACTGTTAATGAAGTTTAGCATTTCACTGAGCTGCTCACTGCAGGGGAGCTAAGGCACTGGGCCAGCCCAGGGATTGGATCACAATGGCACTAGCTTATCACAGCATTGATAAGCATTGAAAGATGGGACCAGTTGGAGTAGGAAGTTACTGGGAAGTAACGCTCATTGTGTCCGTAGCAACTTTTCTTTTTTTGAGTTCTTTCCCTCTCTCCCTTCTGGGGGCAGCTTTGCTCTATTAGACCTTCTCTGCCCTGATGTTCTGCCTCAACTCAAAATCACAGCGATGGAATCAGTGAATCATGAACCAAAACCTCTGAAATTGTGACCAAAAATAACCCTTTCCACCTCTAAATTGATTCTCTCAACTATTTTGTCACAGCAACAGGAAACCGACTAACACATTCTGCCAATTGCAGTCATTGTCAAATATCTTCCCCTGGTAGTTGAACTGTACATTTTTATTGTCTGAACTAGTGTTATATTCAAACTTATTAAGGCTAATCAGTTGACACGTGCCTATCTTATGTCATTTAGTCACTGATTGCATATTAGAGTTTAACAATGATGCAGAAATATTTCTATGCATATTATAAATAATAGTCACATGTAATAATAGCTCTAAAATATGCAAAAGCCTTGAAAAACTGAATATTATAAAACAGTAAATGTTCCCAAATTAATCTATAGATTCAGCGAAATAAAATACTAATTAAAATCCTGAAGATTTTAATTACTAATTAAAACTCTGAGATTATAGGAAGTAAACAATGGATTCAGAAAATATTTTTCATTGTGTTTGATGGTGAGGAGATAGCACATTCATATGCAGTTGTAAGAAGAATTTGGGTTATCTTGCATATTTTACTGAGTTTGTTCCATTGAATCTCTTGCAATGAGGGGAGCCAAACACACAACCTTTGGGAGGAGAAATGCTCCCAAAATATAGCATCCACCTAGTTAATGCCCAGTCTTTTGGCTTGAACATCCATATTCACATCAATTTTTCTTACACAAACCATCTTCTCTTGACAACTTATTCCCTAACCCTCTGATTTTTGCTATTTCATGAATGTTGTATGAGTGGAATTATATGTTGTGTTACCAATTGGGATATAATTTTTTTTCTAGTTTGCTTAATTCTTTACAGATTTGTCCAGGTTGCTGTACATCAGTAGGCTATTCCTTTTATTGCAAAGTAATAGTTTATGGTATGGGTACCCTACTCCTTGTTCTACTATTCAACTCTTGATGATTTCTTCCTAGTTTGGAATTCACTATTCTAAAATTTTATTTACCAATACTTATAAGAATATATCTTTATTTCTTTGGAATGAATGCCTAGGAATGCAATCTCTGGGTTAAATAATTATGTCATGCTTAATTTTTTAAAAGAAACTGCACAATTATTTTACAGTGTAGTGTACCATGTCACATTCCTACTAGCAATGACAGAATGATTCCCTTTCTCCCTGTCCTTACTGGAATTTAATGTTGTGACAAACTTTTTTTCTTATTTTAATCATTTGAATATTATTTAGTGATATTTTATTGTGGGTTTAATTTACATTTATTTAACAGCTAATGGTGTTGAGCATATTTTCATGTACAAATTACCATCTGTGTATTTTTGATAAAATATGTCTTCATATATTCTATTCATTTTCTAATTATAATTTTGTGCTCTTACTATTGCATTTTGAGTTGTATATATATCTCGTATACAAGATGCTAATTTTTGTGAGATATGTGAGTTTTGATAATTTTCTCTGAGTCTATAGCTTGTCCTCTGCATTTTATTATAGGTTTTTTCTCAAAACAATCTTTGACTTTTAATGAAATCTAATTTAACTTTCTTCTAATGAAATGACATATAAGTTTCAAATCTAGGAATTCTTTACCTGAACTTATTTTCCTATGATTTTTCTTGTATTTCTTTTCAAAAAGTTTTATAGTTCTATAGTTGTAGTTGAGTCTGTGTCCATTTTCAGTTACTTTTGGTAAAAGTGTGGTACTTTGATTGAGCTTCCTTTTGCTGCTCGTGGATGTCCAATTGCCCTAGCACTTATTGATGAAACAGCTATCTTACTTCAGTGGAAGTACTTTTGTACCCTTGTGAAAAAAAATCAGTTAAGCTTATTTTTGTGTGTCATTTCTGGGTTTGCTATTCTGTTCAATTGATTTTTGTGTCAATGCCTGTACCAGTACACTTCTGATTACTGTCACTACCTAGTACATCTCAAAATTGAGTATGCTGATTCACATCAGTGAGGGATGTAGAAGTACATAATTCTTTTTTCAAAATCAGTTTATCTACATTAGTTCATTTGTGTTTTCACATAAGCTTCAGAATAATGTTTGTGCACTGTTTTAAAATAAGTTGTGAGATTTTAATAGAAATTACATTTCTCATGATGTATAAGTTATGATTAAGTGACGTCTTTACTATGTTGTATCTTTCAATCCATGTGCACAGAATTACTGTTTTCATTTGTGCATTTTTTATTTTAAATATCACTGTCATATAGTTTTTAGCATTTCAGTCTTGTACATATTTTATTAAATTCATACCTGAGTACTTCTTCAATTTGAAAATTAATTCACATAATTGAACTGTCCATGTGTTCATTGTTAGTATATATTAATCCAGTTTTTGTACTTGGCCTCTGTGTGACTGTTGAAAGGATATGACTCATCATAATGACTGGGAGGATGTGAGTTCTAGTGCCTCACCAAGCTTCCAATAAAATGTTTCATATAAGCAGGGGTAGGAGTGACTTGGTAATTTCAGATGTTGTTTTCCTTGACATTGTGAAGAGGGAAGATTCTGTTACTTCCTGGTGGAGATGAAAGTCATGCCTCTCTGCTGGCCTTCCCTGACTGGCGAGTCATACGATTTGGGGGATCTTTTTACAGTCTGGTGAGGTGAAGCTCTGATTCCCTACGTAGCCTGTATTGAAGCAAAGCCAAGTTTAGATATGTTCCTGTCTTGTTAGAATGTGCCTTTCTTGGTGCTATGGCTAGAGAGACCAGGAGTTTGGAGACCTCTTTTGTCTTTGTAACATGGCAGTTTGGCTGCCAGCTTTGTCTCCATATATAGATGTGTCACCTCTCTTCCCTGTGCGCAAACACATAAGAAAAATAACTTGAAATTGTAAATACTTACTTTGGCTCATGATTTCAGAAGGGGCCAGGGACCAGATATATTCCCCAAAGTCATGTTCCCATGACTCACCCCTTCAACAGGACCCCCTCTTATTTGCATTAACTTTCAACAGTGACATCAAATTTAGAATTAATTAATGAATTAATTCATTGCTGAAATTAGGAGTTCTCATGATCCAATTACCTTCCAAAAGCACATGAGTCTCTGAAGGACAGTGTAAAGCTCTTTGTAACTATAGAATACGTGAGAGAGAAATACAACAAAGGACCTCAACACTGTCATTTTCTGATTTCTAAGGGCCTTAGGCATTCTGCTTTCTTCACTCACTTATCAGATTCCTTGCATTTGTTTTATATTTAATATCTAGAATTTTATTTGTAATTAGTAGGAAAAATCGGGAAATATTTTTTTAAGAAGCAATAGACCAGCCAAACAATTTTCAAGATGTGATACTATTGTGGATGTTTAATCAAATCAAGGTTATTCTATTACTAAAGGGTCAATAGTTAAACTTATGGAACAATATAGGAAAGAGAAAACAAACAGATTTATGTCTGATAAAAGAAGTCAGAGGGTCGGAATATAAGTCAGCAGCACAGTGTCTACCTGGTAAGCCGGAGGTTGTGAGTTTGATTCCCAGTACCAAAAACAAAACAAAGAAAATAATTAAAAAGAAGTAACAAACTCATTTGGCAAAGAATAAATTATTTAAAAAGTGGTATTTGAATTATAATTAAAGAAATCATGGTATAATGATAGGTCATAATTGAATTGTCATTAAAAATTCTATTTCTGAAGTCTTTAATGAAAGGTAAATTATTTAAGGTGCCATATTAAGCAAAAAATCTGTTATTAAAATATAAATTCTCAAGTCAGCATCAGTATGGACTTTGGGGAAGGAGAAGTAGAAACGTCCTGCTGTAAACAGCGCCATGCACTGGCTGCTGCCTGGCCTGGGACCTCCAGAGCCAGACCTCTCCCTGTGGGCCCCTAATAGCAAGGGGGACAGTTAGATCCCAGCTCCTCAAGGCTCTTGGGCTGCCAAACAAAAGTGTCAAACCCCTCCCCCAAGCGACTGGTGGATCCAGAGAAACACAGGCTCTAGTGATAGTTATTAAGGTGAAATGCAATTGAAAGCCTGTGGTGCTTTGATGTTTCACTGACCTTACAGGTCTAGGGCCAGTGGTCTGATCATCTATTCAGAAGATAGTGGTTCGCAGCATGGCATCTAGGGGGGTCTCCTTCTGAGGGTGGTAGCCATTGTTGATTCCCTAGTCTCACTCTGAAGCCCTACATTGTTTATTGTTTTGTTGGGTTGGCTTTTATTCTCTTTCGCTTTGTTTGATTATGTTATATCTGCTGGCATGAGCAGCTGTTTCAATGATAGTAAGATATGTATGGTAGCCATTTTAAATTTACTGTAGTCTTTTATTGTTTGCATTGTTTTGTTTTTACTGTTTTTATTCTATTCTGTTCTGTTTGATTTTTGCTGTGTCCGAAAGTATCTGCAGTTCTTTTGAAGACAACAAAGGGCATTATGGTAACTATTGTTGATGTTGTAATATTGTATAGTCCTGTGTCACTTACTCTGGTTTGTTCTGATTGGTTTTATTCTGTTTTATTTTCCTTTGTTGTATCCTCTTTAAAATAAAAAAAATATAAATTCTCCATAAACTAAATATTGAAAAAGATATATATATTATTCTTTCAGTTTTAGATGAGAAAAAGAACTTCAATTATAAATTGGAATGATATATTTAGACTTTATTGTAGCAATTTGAATTATCTGCTTCACTTTTCATTCTTTAGCTTGTTTAAAAGTTATATTTTTATAAAAATGTAACAATATAGCCAGCTATGGTAGCACATGTCTGTAATCTCTGCCTTCTGGAGACTGAGGCAGAAGGATCACAAATTCATCCCAGGCTGGCCAACTTAGTGAGATCTTGTACACAAATGAAAAAGGGCTCGAAACGCAGCTCACTACTGGGTTCAATCTCTAGTAATATATATATATATAGTTATGCATATATTATTGTACTACTGTACTGTATATGCGTATGCATACACACACATAGAGACATATAAATATATATATACATATATATGTATATGTACACACATGTGTAGGTCAGATATTTGCTGGTCACTCAACTGCCATTTACAGTATTTTTTAAATTCTCACTAAATATATGCAAGATTATCTTATTATTTCTTTTTACAAGTAAGAAAACTAAAGGATCTTGCATTCATTTTGCAGTGACATGGCGGTCCACAGAATGACTCATGTCATTTTCAGGACAGCATTTTCATTTATACGGAAATGATCTTTGTTGAGAAACTATTGGAAAACAAGATTCTTTCTTGTTGTTACTACTACTATCCCTATTCTCATTTTTTAAAAATAATCTTACAGTTGCAATAGAAATTGTAATAATATTATGCCAATAGCTCTGGTTTACTAACCTTTGGAAAAACTTGATTACATTTAATGATAAGATATGAAAGTTATTCTTATACAATGGGACTTGTAAGGAATTATAATGTGATATAAGTACTTAATCAATTATTCATCATTTATTCTAGGTTGCTTACACTGATAATTTTTCTATTTAAAAGTTTTGATATTTCCCTTTCTGAAATAACATTTTGTATTCCATACAAGATTATCTAAAACATGTGCAGCATATCAACTTCAATTGTAGCTATATAATTGTTAGACTATAGTTTGAAGAACTGGTTAATTTTGAGAAATATTTGGTTTATTCAGTAAAAGATTGCAAACTCAGTTTGTAGTGGTTATAGTTACCTAATGGAGAATATCTGTAAGTCCCCGACTTAGGAACAATCAAGTTGCAAACTTTCACTGATATGAACGGACCTTGCTTTAGGTAATTCACAGGTGCAAACAAATCGTGGAAGTACCTCCCATGCCTGCCAGACATTGTCACAGTTGTGCTGCTGTGTGCTTACCATAAAAGTAAAAATAGTTTACAGTATGTGTGTTTGGGTTTTTTTAAGCTTTACATTATAGATTTGTGTCAAATGTCTTTAAAAGTCACTTTGTCTCACTTGGGTAGGGATCTAACAACTGTTTTCCTGGAACAGAACTTGTTGGTAAGTAGGCGACTACCTGTATATGAAACTATGCAAATATCAGAGGTAGGAAAGTCTATGATGGCCATTTGCACACTGGAAAGCTGAAGGAACCAGTAGCTTCTCAGTCCAAATTACTGGAAGTCATGGAACAAAAGGGATCAAGGATGCCTCACAGGTCTCAGCCAAGTGCTTCAGACTTCCTCTTTCCTCCATTTTGCTATACCCCTGCCATAGGAAATGTACTCGCCCTTCAATTTGCTGGCCTCCATTCCAGTCATCTCTAGAAACACCCCACAGGCACATCCAAAAATGTGGTTTATAAATCTGCAAGGCATTTATTAATTCAACCAAATTGGCATTTTAGGATTAACAGGCATAGTATTCAAAATGCATTTTCTCACTTGGAGTAGTGTCTGATGTGTTGTTCTGTTCAATGTTATGGTAATGTTGCTTAACCTAAAATATATGGATGTTTCTCAAAATGAAGAATCTATTTTATGGGAAATGAGTTCTCTAATCATGTATAACTATCATATTAATCTTCTTCTATAAAATGAACTCTCATGCAATTCAGTATAATTCTAGTAATTTTATAAGGCAATAATATTGCTGCAGAAATTTGATTTCAAAGCACACTTCTTAAATATCTCTATTGTGGAGTGAAAGAGCTTTATGACACAAAATATACCGAGTGCATATTTTAATTTAGTCTCAATTGAAAGTACACCTAGTCTTCCTAAGGACATCATTATTGATAAATAAGTAAATAAGATAAATAAGTAAATTACAGTGTCATTACTTCATTAACTAGAACATTAGTGGGATTTATCACCATGTGGCTACCTACAGGAACATACAAGGTGGTTAATAGTCAGGGATGCAGTTAGAGAATCAGGTAGACATGTAGGTGGTCAGTCAATAGCCTATACATACTGAGATTTCAGGTTCTGAAACAGCATGACTTGGCTCAGAATTCCATTTGAATTACGTGTTAACAGTGCTCCTTTAAGTAGATCATCAAACTTTCTGCTTCTCAGTATCCTGATGGTTTAGCTTTGAGATAATAAAAATATTGCCTGTCTCAGAGGGTTGTTGCTTTAAATAACTACAGTATAAAGGAAATGACTTCCATAGAACATATTCGATAACTACTTGTAATTATTCTAATACACAAAAATTTTAGAAAACAATTTAAAGAGTTCATATTGGATTGGGAATAATTTGGTCATTGTTTCATATTGGACTTTGAAACTTTTCTCAATATAATATCCAGATTTTGTTGGGAGATGTTATAAAGTCTGCTTCCCTTTTAAAATATGCAATGTGATCTACAGAAAGAATATTTTAACACCCATGTATACCTGTTAAAGAAGTATTTTTCAATAATTATACATTTCCTTAAGGTTTTTTCACTGTAGCTAACTAAAATAATTATCTAAACATAATATATAATCTTTGGTTATTTCTAATAGGAACTGTGCCTGTAGGACATCACAGAAAGTGTGTGCTGAATGAAAGAATATTTTTATTTCACTAAAAAGTATTTATATACACATACTTTCAAATTGAAAGTTGTTCTTGAGGGGAATATAATATGCACTTAATTAAAATGGCTTTTAAGGCATTTTAGAGATATGTATAAGCATCTGGCACAGTTCTGAAGAAATCCCTTGTGGTAATTACATTCTCTATGAATACTGAATTAAAAATTACGAGTTCCATCAAGATTATTTATTGAAATCTATTTAGCAGTTTTGGTCACTTAACATAGCTTAGTAGTCTATTCTTTTATACTCATTTAAAAATGAAAGCAATAACTTTGGTAGAGATTAAATGTTGAGAAACGTTTGATGAATAGATAAGAGTATATCTGATTTTTTTTTACCTTAGAAAGTAACTCAATGGCTGAAAATGCACTGAGTATGAAATAGCCTTTTAAATCACCTAGTAATTTAATTGTGTTTTGCTTTTATTCACTGGAAAAACACACTAGGTAACAACTATTCAGCACCCTAATTCAATTTATTCTCATCTGTTTGATCTGAAGGAAAATCCAGTTAATTTTTGATGTATTAGTGGTGGTCAAGGGAGATCTATCAGGGAACTGTATTTGAAATTCTAGAAATAAAGGAACTAAAACAAGGTCTTACATCAGTAGGCTATGTATTTATGTTATTCTTTTCTGAACAGGGTGCCTTCTTTGCTTTTCTTTTGTCACAGTTAGCTCAAGAGTAAGAAAATCACAGAGGGAAATATGATCAGAGAACTAGCAAACTAAAGAAAATCTGGAATGAAGTAGAATGTAAGGGAACTTTTGTTCTGCTGTGAACTAGTTCTTGAACTTGAGCAAAAAAAATCAATATTTCGGAATTTCAACATCTCCCCTTCATGAAATGAAAGCACACAATACACCTCACAAAATTATAGGAATAATGCATATTAAAGAAGGAATGCAAGTAGGGCAAACTGCAATTCATTATCAGAGATTTTTATAACAAGTACAATTGCAGAACATCTTGTTATGTGCATGCTTTTTATTGGGATTATCATAAAGTATTCAAATGATCTATGTAAGTAGCTTCCGGGATCCTCTAGCTCTAATATTCCTTTGTGTTCAATGTGAAAAAAAGAAACTGACAAATATTTGTATGTGTGATAGTATAGGTGGGTATGTGCTAAATATTTTTCTTCCAAATGCACTTATTTTTCACTTCTGAAAACTGACCAGAAAATTAGAAGCTCAGTCTTTTCACTGATGTAATACTATCATTTTTACTCTTACATAAACATGAAAATATGATTCTAGAAGACGTGAATGCCAAATCAAGGTGCAGATGGTGAGTGGCTCATGCAATGAATCACAAAGTGAGATGGAAAATAAATGGAATTGTGTTCATCTCAAAATATGTGTAAATAGTTTTTACAAAACATTGCAACTGTAAAAATTTGTTTTTAAAAACTTACATTTTCTGCAGCTCATTTGTGCTACTATATTTATTGATTAAATGTCTATCTTTTCAATTTGTGAGTAGCTCCCAAATTTAAAAAAAATCAATTCTCAAAATCAGATTTTCATAAAAATGGAATATGATAAAGCAGGGTTAATAATGTCTCAAATTCTGCATAAACTGTTTTTCCAGTGCTAATGATTTGCCTAAAACCTCACACTTGAGTGTTTTCAGGAACACACACATGCGAATCTACAGTGTATGCAAAACAAGAGCAAGAGGCTCATTCTCAGTGAGAAAGTAAGCACATTAGAGTAAGGTTTTCAATTTGAATAAAGTTAACCAGTAGTTGTGGAAATTACTTGTCTTAATCTCTTCCACACTGAATGACAGGAAAGAAATATATGGACTAAGTTAATTATTGACCATTAAATTTTCTCTGATAGTATTTCTTTATGAAGACTGTCAAATATTGAAGCATTTTGGTGTGAAAAATAGTCTACTTGTACATGCAATTATATTGAACTTAGCAAAGAAATACTTTGAAAAATTATCCAAAGAATTTTCTTTTCAAACTAATTTGGTGTCTATCTCCTCCTTCCTTATATTTTTTGTCATTATGCATAGAACAAGAAGAAAAAAAATGTATTGCCTAAGGGAAGGTGAAGGTGAATGTCACAACAAATAAATGCTTTCTGTTGAATTTCAAGTAAGAGATTTCTTGTTGCATAGTTCAAAAAATAATTTTGGGTGGAAAAAATAAAGAAAATTTTTGCACTCTAACATGCTAGTGCTTAAAGAACTAAAAATGATGCAAAAATTAAAAATAAATAGAAAAAACAATTTAAACTCATTGAAGTGCCCCTGGGATCAGAACTTAGTTATTTGATGAAACTAGGGCCCCTTTTTAGGGAAAAATTCGAACAACTTATAAAAGACTTCATGAGATTAAGTCCCAGTCTGATGAGTTGGAATCTTGTGAAGAACCTAATAACCTCTAGGTAAACATTTTCTTTCTTGCAGCTCATTCAAAAATGTTATTTGGGCCCCTTTTTTAAAATTCACTTCTAAAACTCTACTAATTGAAGGAAATATTTGAAGAAATTAATTAGAAGTATCGAATCTTGTAGTAAGCTTGAAATAAAGCATCATGTGTGTTCACAAATGATTTGGTGTCAGTTGATGGACAGCATGAAACAGGGTAGCTTTCCTTCAACTCCAACTAACATTCAAGAAGAAGGGGACACATGGAAAGAGGTAAGATTCAGGTGATTTTTAAGAAACAAATCCATGCCCTGAAGTAGTAAAAGGCTGGGAGTTTCAAACAGGTTGAGTGGGAAGGAGAAAGCAGAAAGAGATTGACTCCTTACATCTAATATGTAACCATGATAGAAAATTCCATGCAAGATACTCTGTGCTAACACAGAAACAGAAGTATAGTAAACAGTGTTGGACAAACCTATGGATATAACACAAAGCATGCTTTCTTTCACAGTATGTTCTAGCAATGGAGCCAGCATCATCACTGTGTAAAGAAGACAGGCAGGGTCATAATAGGTAAATGAAATCAGGCAGTGTTTGTCTGTGGCTGGTCTGCTTCATTAGACATTGTCAAGTTTCATTTACATTGTCCACGTTATAGGATTCCTTCTTTTTAAAAGAATGAATGGTGTTCATCTATGTGTATTCTGCATTTCCTTATTCTCTTCCTCTGTTGTTGACTATTGCACAGAGAGAAATTTATAGAAATAAAGCATGAAATGGCAGTTTCCATGGGCTGGAGAAAAAGAAATGAGGGAGTTAATAATTATGGATACAAGGTTTTAGTTCAGCAAAGTGAGTGAGTGCTAGACATTTGCGATATAAAATTTGAACTATCATGAAAAATAATGAAATGTATATTTAAAAATTCATTAAAAGGTTAGGTCATATATTAATTCTTCTTGGAACAATGAAATTACAAAAAAATATAATTAAAAAGACAAGCAGGCAGCATGAAAGCTTTATTCTGAAATGGGAAGTTTTCAGATACGCTTTGCTTGGATCCTATTATTACAGGGAAACTGAGAGTCTTCAGGGTGTTTTTGCACATCTGAGTCACAGGTTTTGAATTTCAAACTACCTTGCCACACAATTTGAGATGAAATTGTGTTCTATGTGTTACTCATATGTGTTACACAGGAAGCTGCACAATAGAATAAATTAATGCCTATAACACTGTGACAAAACTTGCATAATTCCCATCTCCTATTAGATGCCAAAAGAATAAAGATGAGTCATGTTTAATATATGTCTGACAACACGCAAAATGAACAAAAGTGCCATTCTTAGTTATACTAAGTTTATTTCTAAATAGCAAGCCCACGTGTGGAAAAGAATAAGTAAACTTGAGAAATTCACCTTTTATCAGCCACGCTATTGAAGAACTGGGTGTTTTGTGATCTAGGGGACTTCCTTTCATTCTGGAGTGGGCCTGTAGTGGATTGGTAACTGGTCGTCAACTGAAACACCAGCTGAACCGAATCGGCATGGTGCTGAACATGGATGGCCCACCTGAGGAAAGTTGCCAACATAAAAAAGGAGTCCTGTAGAGGAAGAGTAGCATTGTGGGTTCTCCTAAGTGTTGTTGTTTGGAGACATCAGTTCTCCTGGGGGAGCTTGTCATGCTGGCTCCACTGATATGAACTGAGCTATTATCATTGGAGGAGCTCAAGACCTTGTTGCTGAGAATGGTTGCGGTTCACTTTGAGGGAGTTTTGGTTCTTACTTCGAGGATCATTTCCTGGCTCCAGAGGGGAAGATGTGTGCTGTTTGATCTCCAGGAGGTTTGTCATGCTGGCTTCCTGATGTGTACTCCACTGTTCTCATCTTTGGAGGCGCTTGGGAGCTCATTGTTGCTAACGATGGCTGTGTTACTTTTTAGGGGAGCCCTGGTCCTTATTTTGAGACTCGCTTCTTGGCTCCAGTACAGATCCATCAGCCTGCTGGCACAGATCCTTCACCCCACTGGCATAGATTTCCTAGTTTCCAGTGTTGACCTTTGGGCCTTCCCAGCACAGATTCGTCAAATAGACTTGCATGAGTCATTGTCATAGGCTTTAGGTTTTCAGCAGAACTTATGTAGGTTGTTGCCATGGGATCCAGGTCCTTGGCTGGATTTTCTAGGTCTTTTAGTGTTGTACACAGATTTCCTGTACTTTTTTTGTATTTGACTCTTTGGGTGATCATTATAAATAATGCTATAAATTATGGGTCCTGCATGTAATTGTTTTCCTTGCAACCCCTGACTACAGCAGGATGTTATCAACCACAAGACCTCATGCCCCACACATTCTTGTGACAAGTGTGGGAAATGTATACATAATTTCCTAATACACTAATGTAATGGATTATTGGAAAACAAATGTTTTATGAGTTATGTCAGTCAAGTCAAGTCTAATTGCTAACATATGAATTGTTGTGTTTTCTTTGAATACATGATACTATTTTTGAATGATTGGTCTAGTGCTGCTAATCATTCCATTTTAAAGAAATCTAAAATCTGGATTTTCATATTGGAGCTCTCTATTTTCAAAAGATAGCATACTCTTTAAATTGTGATGGCAAAAATTAAAAAGAAACATGAAACCATGTCTTCATGAGACAGTACTAAGGTACTTATTTGTGCCCTAGGGTCTCATTTTAGAATATACTAAAGTATTTGCTGTTATTGAATAATAAACTATTTAGGCAAAATTTCTAAAGCATATTTAAATTTCGAGGAGTTTAAATCAGTAACTAATGCCTATAGTTAATCAGGTTCTATATTCCAAATGAAACATTTTATAGTTACACATAGAATTGTATCAGATTTTCTTTTTGTTAGAATACAACCAATGCCATAACATATTATGTATTTAACAAATAAGACATTTTAAAAGTTACTTGAAAATGCTTTTATGTTATAATTTGGTATTCTAGGATTAACATGATGCTGTATTTCCCAATTTAAAAACCCAAAAATATTAAAATTTCTCTCATAAAACAGTATTTAAGTTATAGTCTCTTGAATATATACATTGTAATGAATATACATACCAAGATGTTCTGTATTATACAGCAAATAAAACGTGTCAATAATTCATTCAATATAATGCACTAAGAAAAGTAATTTTTAAAATCATTTTTTCTTTAT
>RJWT010031470.1:0-14374 GCA_004365215.1 Cuniculus paca | reverse complement strand
GGCCATCATTGGATACTCATAGCCAGTACTGATCAGGAAAATCAAATAGTCATGCTCCAGAGAAATTGTAGTCAATGCAGGTAGTGCCTTAGGACCCCATTACCTGCTTGTTTGGAAGGAAAGTGTCAAGATGAAGAAGCAAAGGCAGTGTCTGGACTCTAACTCAAGCTGAGTACGTCCAGGAGATGGAAACATGGAAGAGATCAGGAGTCACACACATGAAGTTTCTTAAGTGATGGCAACTGAACTAGAGACAATTTCATGAGGCTATAAAAGAAATTAGAACAGAAATATGATCTCAGGTAAAAGAAGAGATGAAAACATAATAAAAGAATTGCTAAGCATCTCTAAAGAATACATAGATTAAAAAAATAGAGAAACATAGCAAAATGAGGGAAACTATCAAAGAACAATATAAGAGAGATTTAGAATGTGTGAAAAAGATTCAAAGAGATATCCAGGAAATTAAAAACGCCACTGAAAGTTGGCAAAATTGCTTAAAAGAAACTGAAAACGGACTTTCAGACCTTGAAGACAGGTGTTCAGTTTGCAATCCTGAAATCTTAAAAATAACAAGGAACCAGGAAATAAGAATTCAATGGCTACAAGATGACACAAAAATAATTTAAGAATAATAGGTATCAGCAAAAAAGCAGAGGTCAACACAAATGACATTAAAATTTTATTCACAAAAGTAGTAGCAGAAAACTTCCAAAGCATGAGAAAAGAACCTGACATACAGATAAGTGAGACATATAGCACTCCACTACCCATAACCAAAATAAATCTATACCCAGATATATAATAATCAAGATTCTAGAAATTTAACAAAAGAACAGAATACTAAAAGCTGTTAGAGAAAAGAAGCATCACCTATAAAGGAAAACCCATCAGAGTTATGACAGACTTCTCAACATAAACTATCAAGTCAAGAAAAGCTTGGAGTGAAGTATTTCAAGTCCTGAAAGAAAACAACTTCCAACCCATATTGATGTAACCTGCAAAACTATCTTTTAAAATTAAGGGAGAAACAAGATACTTCAATGACAAAGAACAAAACTGAAGGAATTCATGACCACCAAACCAACCCTACAAAGAATACTGAAGGACATTTTAGAGAGAGACAAAAAAGACCACAGTTCCAGAAACAGCAGCAGAGGGGGATCATTGAGAAGGGCAGACAATTGCATAGAGGGGAAAAGTAGACAGTCAACAGCAGGTAAATAGCATGGCACAGATGAGCCAGTGCATGCTGACCATAACCATCAATGTAGATGGCTTTAATTCACCAATAAAAGGAAACACAGGCAGAGTGAATCAGGAGACAAGATTCATTAATAAGCTTTGTACAAGAAACGTATTTAATTCAAAAGGAAATTCATACTAAAAGTCAGAGGAGAGAAAACAATGCTCTATGTGACAGAACCAGAAAAAAAGTAGGGATCACTTTCCCGTTAACTGCAGAATAGATAAGAAAGATATGGCATTTTTATACAATGGAAACCTACTCAGTTATAAAGAAAGATAACCTTGAGGCTCTTGTAGGTAAATGGATACAACTTGAGATCATGCTTATGGGTGAAATGGTTCAGAGTCACGTGGGTGAACATTGTGTTGTCTCCCTAGTATAAAAAACTAAAGGAGTTAGTGGTATCCAAAATGCACAATAGATAGTGTAAGAGTGAAAGGGGAGGAAATGTCTAAAATGGGAAGGCAGTGACCATTGCTAATCTATTATCCTGTTTTGAAACCCTATATTGTTTTGATTGTTCTGTTTAGTTTGGTTTTTTTCTGTTTTGTTTTGTTTGATTTTATTACATTTGATGGCATGGATGGCTATTTCAAAAATAACAAAATGTATTATAGTAGCCATTATTTTCCTATTACCTTGTTTTGAAGCCCTGTATTGCTTTACTTGTTTTCCTTTGATTGATTCTATTCTCTTTTGTTTTGTTTGATTTTATTATGTCTGATGGTATAAGCAACTACTTTGAAGGTAACAAGCTGCATTATGGTAGCCACTGTTATAGTCCTACTGTCTTATTTTGAAGTCCTGTATTGCTTTCATTGTTTTGTTTTGATAGATTTTACCCTGTTCTGTTTTGTTTGATTTTATTATGCCTGATGCTATAGGCAGTTATTTTTATTATAACAAGAGGCATTATGGTAGCCATTATTGACTTTCTTTTATCTTGTTTTCAAGTCTTTTATCACATTCATTGTTTTGTTTTTGAACGACTACTCTGTTTTATTTCTTTTGGTTTTATTCGCTTCAAAATAAGAAAAGTAAAAAAATAAGATAATCGGGAAGAGAAAACTTCCACAAAATTGCAATGATATTAGCATATGTAGCCTTTTTTACTATGGGTGATAACATATTTTAAAGACTTACAATTTATATGTGACACCATATCTCTCATAACTTATTATCTGACTGAGGCCATCAGAAAGCATGTTTAGTTCACTCCTTCAGTTCTTTTTGCTCTAAGCAAAGATATTCTCTTATTTCTGATTTTGGAAGAATTCTCTAAACTAGTTGTTTAAGCTAGCACATTCTTGATAAATGGCACACATTAAATTGTGTCAATAACCAGGATGTTCCTACAGTCCAATGAATTTTGCTAACTCTGAACAATGGATAAATGACTCATCTACTCTGTTTAAATGACTTGTTTGCTGTTATCTACACACAGTAATTCACTGGAGGAAATTGGATTTTGCAGGTCTATACCTTCTGCTTTGTTCACTTGATGCTTCTCTCTTTTATTTTGACTGTTAAACAAGTCAATCTTACTTTAACCTAATTGTCTAAAGGTCTTAGAATATGTGAGGAACTTTTTAAAAATGATACTCATGAAATAAAGTGAATAACTTACTGTTAAGTATATTTTCATAGGCTATAGAAATGAAGATGAATTAAATATTAAGAAAATATTTGTAGAAATAGTCTGTATCTCAAAAGAGTAGCTGAGCACAGTAGCACTCTTAATTGATTTAGTTTCATCTTAGAACACTCAATAAAGTAAAATGAACTGGCATGAACACTGAAAGTATGTTTCAGGTGAAAAAAACCTTTGTAGCCACGAAAAACTGGAATGGATATTTATGTTCACTTGCTGCTTTTTGTTGCTAAAGATGTGAATAAAAGTGCCTCTTCCAATCAAACTCTGACATTGAATTCAATGAAGCAATCAATCAGCCAATCAAGAACCATCTGTAGGGCATTTACTTAACATATAGCATTGTTGTGAATGCTCTAAAGTTATGTACAACATAATAGTTACATATTATTTTGAAAATTACAATTAAGTTTGAAAAATATTACTATACAGTAATATCTCAGTTTATGAATTTAATTTGTTTTACCACTTCAGCAAAGAAGGCTGCATTTGTGCTTGTGTGGGAAAGATGGCCATGATCGTTTTTCATCATCTCAAGTGGAGTTTGTGAAAAAAAAAAAAAATTTGCCAAATGCTTTCTTTTGTGAACTGAATTGTTTACAAACAGAAACATTTGTGAGCTGAGGTATTACTATAAATGAAAAATAGTGAAATGTTGAACATAAAATTAGCTGAAATCAAAGAACATGACTGATATACTTTTTGGATCTCCTGAGAGATTAAGTTAATACTTGCTACATGTAAAAGGCTAACTAAAACATTTTGGCATATGAAGTATTTGATGAGTAAAATCTCTTAATGTAACAAGATTCGGGAAGTTTGTAGATTGATTTATGAGATAATTGAGGATGTCATCAATGATTATACGGATTAAATAGCTTAGACAAATAGACAAATGGGAAGATTTAGGTAAGTAGGAGATTAAGTGAGACATTCTGGAGTGTAAGAAAGACATAACCAAAGACAAGGAGAGAAACGAGTTAGAGCATATAGGAAAAAAACTCCTATTCTGTGACACATGCTTTTCTTCTTTTGGGTCATGTCATTGATAAAGAGATATTTTTAAAGCAATCATAGCCTAATATACAACCTTTGCTTTTGTGAAGTTTATTTTTGTGTCCTTTCAGGATACTAATCTTTTGGTCATTTGTCCTTATGTCTTCATTGTGCATCTTAAGTTAAATGTTTCCAAAGTTTTCACCATTAAGCATTATTTGGAACAGGTTTTTTGTATGTTTATAACATTGAATCTCCTGTATTTCTACTGGGTTATGAGTATTTTATTACAAATAAGCATTGAATATTTTTAATGTTTTATGAATTTATAAATATGATGGTATAATTTTTCTTATTTTTTCTAATATGTATGTCACATTAATTGATTTTAATATGCATGCAAGTGCTTTTAATGAACTTGGTTATGAAACATTATTTCCTTTAATATTAAAACATGTCATTATTTAGACATTGTCATTACTTGATCTTGAACTTGAAAGCTATAAACTGTAAAGCCCTATTCTATCCACATAGTAGTAAGGAATTGTGAGGGCTACGCTGGAGCGGCAAAACTGATTGGCTTTGATATCTGTATCCAGGATTAGTGCAGCACAGTTCTGTATCTGGTTGGGTCATGAAGGCACAGCCTTGAAGGTTTTATGCCTTTCCCTTGACCTTTGTTCTCTGGCTTTTTATCCCTGCTGTGTATTCTGACCTTTTAAAACTGATCAGCTTTGCTTTGCCATGCCATTCTGTTACATTGTTCCTGCCTTGGAGCCAGGTGACCAAGAATTGAACCACCTCAAAACTTAACCTAAATTAAACCTCTTCCTTTAATTTACAGATGTCAAGTATTGTGCCCCATGGATGAGAAAGCTGACTAAAACAGAATTCTATTAGGAAACAAAGCCTATGTAGAAATTTCCATGGCATTTTGTTATAAAATTATTAATTATAACAAGGAATCACATCAAAGTTATAAAGAGAACTCTAATGAATATAAGACTAGTGGGTATACTAACCAACCACTCTTGTAGGATGGAGGCAGAGTACTCAAACAAAAACTCTGGGAGAGCCTTGGATTCTCTTCCCAGGTTTCACTAGAGAGAAGTATCTGTCTTAGTTATTTTTCTCATCACTAAGACAAAACACCCAACACCCAAAGTTAAAGGAAGAAAGGTTTATTTAGCTCACAGTCTGTAGAGGGTTCAGTCCATAATCAGCTGAGTCCTAAGTGAGGTGGCACATGGCAGAAGGGCAACAGTTCTTGGCAGCAGAAAACAGCAAAAGCAATAAGAAGGGAGAGGGAGAGATAAGGCAAGCCTCTTTCTGTCTGTTACATTGTATAGTATGCAGGCTGCCCACCCTATCTGAATATTATGCTTTGTGTCTGAATGTCCCCTCCAAAGCCTTCTATTATCATGGGGGAGGGCGCTTTTTGGAGGCAGTTGAACCTAGAGTTTGTGATTGATTCATGGTCTATTGCTGGGTTTAAGGGTATGAATGCTACTATGGCAGGTAGCCTGCATACAACGTAAGGGATAGAAAGATGCTTGTTCCTTCCTCTTGTTGCTTTTGGTATCTTCCATCACCATGAATGGTTGCTCCTATTCCAAATCACCCTGCCTTGGAGCCAGTTGATCATGGATTAAAACCTCTACAAACTGTGTGCTAAACTTTAACTTTGTGGGTTGGGTATTTTGTGTCACCAATAAGAAAAATAACTAAGACAGTATCTATGGTTCACAGGTAGAAGTAGCTGAAGTATTGATGGACTTCACTGAGTAGCTACTTTGTGGGATGTTGGATGAAGTGCCTATAGGTGTTATACACTGAGGAAAATTGCAGTAGTATGCTTAGAATGAACTTTCTAGGGTGCTTGGGGGAAAATTTGGTAAGGAGATACCATAATAGAAGGCTCACTGGGATAGGAATCACTTGTATGACCTCAGTTCCACCCTCTCACATAAAAACAAAACTGGACTGGACTCAGAAAGAAATCTTTATGTCTCTTGGTGTCTCTCCAGATTCTGCTGCTCACAAAGTTGGTCTAGTACAATAGACAAAAGAGAAATACAACATCCAGCAAAGCAAGTAGAGTGGATTTGGAGTGGACAAGCAATAAATTAAAATTTCTTTAAACCCTGGCCTACAAATTTTTATGTGCTAGGTTTCACTGTCATAATTTATTCTCTTATTAGCATTATGACATTTTCATTGATCAGTGGTTTTTTAAATAATGTCTCTTTATTTCCAAGTTTTGAGGGTATTTGCATTTATTTGTTTCTTGATTCTATGCTTAACTTCATTATTGTCAGGGAACATACTTGTAGTGATTTTAATTCTTTGAATGTAGAGACTTGTAGCCTTACATAATATCATATTGACAACTGTTTCATCCATATTTAAAAAGAAGTTTCATTATATCTTTATTGATTGTAGCATCACTTAAATAGTCCCCAATTTTATTATTATATTGTCCAGTTTTGGATTTTTGATTTTTTTTGATAGACACTACTTGTATCTACCAAAAAGGTTAGTATGTTTGTAAATTAGCTTAAGTCTCATCATGTTTCTTTTTCTAAAAGTACTTGCTCCAAAAGTCTTTTCTTTTATATCTGAAACATCAAGTTGCAAATTAGTTTTTATTAGACAAAATAGGAGGAGTAAGAGAAACAATTTTGGTGGCTATAACAGGAGGGCTCTGAAGGCAGGGAAAGAAACAATGGAGTCTTTGGAAACACATGGTGAGCAAAGCCTAATGACTCCTTTTATATGTTTTGAATTTTAAATATCAGAGAGTCAGGCATACAGTTCATGACCAATAAACTTCACATATTTTTGATAAATGAACAGAATAGTGGGAAAAAATCCTAAAACAAAATTTCTTGATTTTCCTCTTTTCTCACTTCCCTTCACACCCCACATCAAACCAAGATTCAGCTTGGGGAGGGTCATTCATGAGCATTTGATCACATTACTCTTGTGACTGGGAAGGAAACAGTCAGATCTCCTAGGGTTGTAATGGGAGAGACATCTTGAAAGAAGTTCAAAGACTGTAGGACTTAGAATAGTTTAACTAGTCTTTGCTCTGCCATAAACTAGGAGTAAGGATATAGCATGTCATTTCACTTCCTGTAGTTAGTTATAAAATGAGAACTGTGATAACTATTCCTGATTCAGTACCTAAATGAAATGATTAGAAACCCATGCTTCAAAACAAAGCAAGAGTATAAAACACTATATTAATTAAATTATATTTAGTACAAATGCTAATTCTTCAGTTTCTCCATGTTTTCACTTGGATAGGATCTTTAAGATGAAAGTAAATCCTGTAATTACAGTGCTACATGATAGACACAAATAGAGCTATGAATCCCCTTAAATTTGGGGTGATTTGTTTTATTTCAAATAGGATCATACAGATATGGCAAAAAGTCTCATGTTTACTAGGTTATGAGCTAATTAGACAGGAATGGAGTTCAGTCATTCAAGCCATATTTACACTGCCATTATAGAAGGACATTTTATTAAAGTATAAATTCATAAATTTTATAATATGGTTTCTTGTTTGGTAGATATGTTGAATTTCTTCTCCAAATAGCAAATTATATTACTATGAATACTGATTAAAATGTCGAGATTTGAATGTAAATACTATTATTTTTACCAATTTCTCAATCTTTATTACAGCACATTAATTATATATTGTTTTAATTTTCTCATTATCACAACAATAATTACAATAAAATCTGCCATATTTTTCCTATTGAGCTGTTACAAATAAAGAAGGAGAGAGAAACAGAGAGACAAAGAAAAAGACAGATGTAGAGACTGGTGATATGTCTTGGAAATTGAAAGGCCAGCAAAAATATTAGCCATTGGTATAGCTGAATATTTCAAAACAGAATCAGGAATAGTTACCAGTTTTCTTCAAATACCTCCCTCTAGCTTCTAGTGTGTTTTAGTTACTTTTCTTTCATTGCTTGACAAAATATCCAACACCCAAAATTAAGGAAGGAAAGGTTCATTTAGATCACAGTTTGTGGAGGTTTTAGTTCATAATTAGCTGGTGCTAAGGCAGAATGGCATGGTACAAGGGCAATAGTTCAAGGTGGCAGAAGACAGCAAAAGCAGCAAGAGCAAAAGGGGGGAAATGCTATGGTTCTAATGTGGTATAATTTTGATTTAATACTGGTTCTTACAGATTGTTAAACCTGTATTATAATGTTCAAGTTATGAAATTTTAAGAATAACATGACTGTATCTGGAAACAGGTTTAAAGACATGTGTCTGGTTGCCAAGTTGGCAAGGGATGGATTGTAATGGTTGATACATTGTGTCAGCTTGAGAAGTTTAGAGGTTTAACAAACAACTCAGCAGGGAGCCAGGGTCCTCACTTTGTAAACATCTTTATCCTGTACAAGAGGAGAGCTGGGAGATGGTATGAGTGCTACCCACCACTGTGTGAGTAGCCTACTTACAACATAAGGGAGGAAAAGAAGTTTGCTCTCCCCTCTTTTGCTCTTGCTGCTTTTGCTATCTCCTGCCTTCTTGAAGTGCTGCCCCTATGCAGTGCCACCCTGCCTTGGAGCCAACTGATGATGGACTGAAACCTCCACAAACTGCATGCTAAATAAACTTTTCCTTCCTTAATTTTGAGTGTCAGATATTTTGCCTAGCAATGAGAGAAAAGCAGCCATGACATCTCAGAACCAATGTCTTACAAGATTCAAACAGAAACTTTCTGTAAGTCTATCTCTGGAAGAAAACAAAAAAGGCTGATGTACTAGGTGCTGATGGTATTATTGTGACCTGACTCTGTAAGGACTCAGGGTTGCACAGATCAGGTTTACCAGCTCCTTGGGAAGTAACATGTTAACTTTATCCTGTGCAATTTTCTTTGAAGCCTTGGTCCTATCTGAGAAACTGTGCCTTAATCAGGGTAGAGTTTGCATAATAATGGCAGCCAAATTTAAGCACTTCATCCATTTGAGTAAAACAATGAATAAATTTGAGCAGCAACAATTCCATCTGAAACTAGCAAATGCCAAAAATTGTGAATAGGTACAAACTTTTAACTAGAAAGTCTGTTATTGATTCTGCTTCTGTGATGCAACTACAAATATTTAATTATCTACAGACTTGGTGAGCAAGCAGTTGGGATAGAAATTTGGATGGTTGTGTGATGTAGTTCCAATAATTATATCCAGAAATAAATATCCATGGGAGTTAAATTGATGTGTGCATGCCCACACACACAGCTTTACACAGACACAGACATACAGATACACACAAGATTGTGTCTGTAGGCAGTAACTCACACTTATTTATGCTTACATCTTTACATATATCTTAGACAAGCTTTTTTTCCTATCATCAGATCATTTTTGCCTCTTTTCAAACCCTGTTTCACTAACTAGAAGATCTGGGTTTCAACAGTAGTGCAGTTACAAAGCCTGAAAGAGAAATCCATAGTAACGTGTCATTTCTCTTCTTCTGTCCTCCACCTGCAAGTTTAGGTAGGGTGCACAAAAAAGAACAGAGACCTAGAATCTAAAAGGAGACTATAGTCACTCTTTTTCCTTTGTACTCTATGTGCTAATTGTATCCTTTCTGTGCTTGGATAATTTGAAAACAGATTTAGGAATAAAAAATTATTATGTCTGCAATGAGGGTTACCTCTCACATTTCACTGTCTTTTTACTTTCATGGTCATTTAAAAGACATTTGTAGAATTTGACAAAGCATTGATGACTCTCAATAAGAATAATGTGCACATTCAAATGGAGCCTGGCTTCCCAATAAATCTGAATCCAGGCTGAGCCCTGCCTAAGAATTTTCTGGATTTGTTGCAGAACACTGCCATCAAGTGTGGAGTTGCTACAGGCAGTTTCCTGCAGTGTTGCAGTGTAGATGTGGTAATACAGTCTTTCCAGAAATTTGACTTTAGATATGATTTTTTTTCCTTTCAATTTTGTGATTACATTCAGCAGATACCAAATGACTTCTGAAATTTTTTAGAGAACTCTCTATTGTTCAAACCTTTTTAAACTTTTTTGAAAAAGAAAAAATGGCAGAAACAACTTGTAAGTTATGACTCTATACTTTAGTCAGGCTTTGAAACAAGGAGTGAATAGGCCCAGATGGCTATGCCTGCCTTCAATGAGTAGCCCAAAGAATTCTGCTTAATTTTGCATTATGCTAAAGCAGTTTACTTTTTACTTTCTCAGCTATCTTTTAATTAATATAAAAATTAATGAACAAAGGACAAAACCTTTATTTGTTGTTTTCACACAAGTAATCTGCCTATGTAAATGAGTCCGCATTGCCTTCTAAAATATGTTGAGTATATTGTATGGTACATAATAAACACCTAAAAATTATATACTGTAGTAACTAAATATAAAATTGAATAATAAAACCCAGGCTGTCATTCAAAATGCGGCAAAGTGTTCCTCTAGCACAGCACTTTCCCAACTGTACATATGTTCTTTTCCTTTTGAAATAAAACTTGTATTCTAAACTATCAGCAGATCAACAAAAATATTGCTTTCTAACTTAACTGATGTTTTAAAATTTCCATTTCTTTCATTTGCTATGTTCTAGAGCCCTAATTTTATGGGTAAATATATGTTCACTAAATGTTTAGAATTCTATTCATTTTTCCATTTTCAACTGAAACTTTTAAAAACAATTTTATATTAATACGTTATTCACACAGACTAATTGACTTCATTTTGTCATATTTGTACATGCATATATTTTGAGATTCTTCCTATTGATCTCTTTTCCCTCTTCTTCAATCTCCTCCCTCTTTTCTCTAATAGTTTTCCTTCTAATTTCATATAAAGTTAAATTATTTGATACAAACCAAAATTAATTCTTCTTGTCTCTGATTATATTCAACACTGAGTCTCAATCACATAAGAAATGAACTCTCAGCTTTATAAAGGACAAAGAGCATATCTCCTGGAGTTTAAAAACTACTTGAGACTGGATTTATATTTCTTATTTCTATGGATAAATATTAAAACATTAACCACCAACAATACAGAAGAAATGATAGCTGTCTGTGCCCTAGACATGAGCAGCCTATACAATTTTCCTGGTATGCTTGACCTTTCATTTGTCCAAAATCTTCAGATTCTATCAATTTTAGCAAAATGTTCCAGATTCCTACAGGTCTAGTTGTGACATGCACACAAGGTGACTGAATTCTGCCTAAACTCTTCTAAACTGGGATGAAACACTCTCACTTATTATGATACAGTCATATATTTATTCATTCTTACATAATACCTCATTTTCCAAAAGCCTTTGAGATCTATATAGACAGGGCATATATTAGCAATCTGCATTGCACTTGGTGACATGACATAAGCATCATGATTTATTAACAAGAAAACTAGAGGAAAATAAGCATTTGGAAAATGAGAGCAGCTAGAGTATGTGTCACATGCTATGACAATATTTTAAAAATTAAAACGTATATTAAGCTCAGAGAAAACATTTGACATGAGGCAAATTGAGGCATTAGTTAACATATTAGAAGGCCAATCTTAACTACTGATTGTGTATATTCTAAAACTTAGAAGTTTGTAAAGTTCAATTAAATTTACACCTGACATTTTAAGTATTTTATGAAAGGAACAAAAACTTTTATCACTGTCTCTAATACATATCTGTATTATATTTGCTTAAATAACAGCATGAAATCATGATAGGCTCTACAGTAAGTACTTTATATACCACTCCTCACTAGTGTACAATTATTTTCATGTTATAAGTTAGTTCTAGTAGCTGAAGACACTGTTCAAGTGCATGTTAGATGATTTAGTAGCTAAGATTGTAACCGAGGTGTATTTTATTCTATTCTGCATGCTTTAAAAATTCTATTAAACAATAACTAAAGTAATTCAGTACAAGCTGGTTTGTTTGTTTTATTGTAGGTAAGGGTGACAATTACTAAAGACTGACTGTTGATGAATAATTTAAGCACAAGATTTGTTAACAGTTGCCCCTTCTCATTTTCTTCCACTGGAGTGAAATGCATAAATAAGTACATATAGTGCTCTAGAAATCCAAATCTTGAATAGTCTTTGAACTATGGTTCAAATATTTCTTTCTGTGTATCATCTTAATTTCATATTATTTTGTCTCTTATGACAATTTATATTTCATCAATGCTTAAACTATTAATTTATTTTTCACACATATCATTCAGTGTTTCTTAATTCACAGGTATCAATCTAATTTTGTCTTAAGTTTCTTGAATAAAGAAACTTAGTATCATTGAAATTTCCAAGCCTGGTCATTTCTAAATAGAGTCCATCACTGGCTCACAGTTACTGTTCAAAGAAATTCCTGTTGGCCAATATTTCAAGTCAACATGATTGAAGTTTACCTATACCTCTACTATTAAACTACAATTATATAAACACTAATACTTTATTAGATTAAAAGGAGTTTGCCATGTAAGGATTACAATGTGAGAAAAATGTGTTTCTTTGTGATTTAGAAGAAACAATCAAAGCTCAAAATATTTAAGCAATCAATTTTGATCCCAGTTTCATTGATACAACTTAGAAAGCAACATCTTGCAATTGTAACCTAGTGGTTGCAGAAGCTAAGGGATTTGGAATTTATTTTCTTTTTCTTTTTTACTTTTTCTCACAGAGTGAAAATGTAGAATTCATCTCTTAATCATTTGGCTCAAATTTCTTCAGGTGCAGAATAAAAAGCTTTTATACCCATTTCATAGATGATGAAGAATAAATAGGACATGAATGACTCTTAAAGTAGCATCGCTTGATAGCACAAAAGCTGGTTTTCATTCTCCTCTTGGCTGATGCAGGCAGTCTTTTCACTCAACAGCTGGTCTGGATTGGGGCATATCTATGTTAAAGCAGTCTCAGCGTATAGCTCTGCCGGGGTACTATTCACTGATTAAGTGACTCTTGAGCCCTGTGGGCTAAGAATAATTGTTCTACTGTACTCTGTCAGTTTTCTAGTGGGCATCTAACAAAAATGTTAGCATCACAGATCTCCATAAATAGACTGATTGGAAAAGGGCTGGGAAACAAAATTAGTCACTCTGGAGATGTCTCAGATACATTTAAGCAATTATAGGTAAGGCCAAGACCCATTTTCAATGTAAATGTACATGTATGTGGTGTCTATGTATGTTTTTGTGTGAGTTTAATTAGCATGCTATTTCATAAATTGTATCCTACTGGTGGAATTAATCCTTAGAATTAACAAAATTAATAATAAAATTGTATCCTATTGGTGGAATTAATCCTTAGAATTAACAACTGTCCTATGGGATAATCAAGATAATTTTGGATTTAATATCAAAAAGTTTATACTAAATGATGCTTTGGACTACCTATAAATGTTGGTGGCTCATGAATTTAAAAGTCATTTCCAGCAATGAAGGAGCAAACATTTGCATAGCTTCCATAGGTTAAACATACCCTGGCTGTTGTTTCATGTGGCTAGAATTTCAGAATGGGTGAGTAAAACTTACAAAGTCGATAACACTTGTAAAGTCATTGTTTCTCAGTCTCAAACATGGCATTCATGGATGTGTGAAAGACCAACAAAAATACTGGGTTCAAAGAGAGACAGAGCTCTTCTACAGATGGAAACCAAATTCATCGACCTATTTGTGGTCCCAACATCAAATGACATGAGAATGTAATCCTGTACCTTCTGGTAGCATCCATGAAGCTCTAAGCAGCACAAATGGAGACTGCTCATTTCCTTTCCACAGTCCTACTGGACTGTAATCCTGCCCTGCACTGTGGCCAGTCTCCCCTCTCTCTATGCCAAATCCTGATTTCAATTCCTCCAAGCAGCTGGACAGGATTTTTCTTTACTCTGGATAGTCCACACTACAAACATACCTATGTAGCCTAACTGGGGAAATACTTGCTTCTGGACCTTGCATTTCAATTGAGTTAATCACACGGATGTCAGTTAGGATGACATTCAAAGCTATTTTATTCCCTTGGATATTGAAAATAAGCCTTGCTTTTCTTTATTTTGGTAACATCAACCCAAGTGCCACAAAAGTTTGTTGTTTAGCTCATTTTTTCAACTTATTTGCATTTCCTAGACAACTCACTCATTTGGTCCCAACATCCTTTGGTATGAATTACAGACAAAAAAAGTTTAAACTTCATTGTTTGTACCAGGTGATTTTATATTTGTTTGTTCATAACCCAGTCATGATTGGAGATCATCACTGACTTTCTCACTCCTGATAATTATTTCCATCCTCTGAACTTATTTTCCATCAACAATATAGAACATTCACTGGAGATACAACAAATACTCTCCTTAGGCTCATAAATCTTCTGTGGTACATATCCTATGACCACTGTATTTATAGACTTCTAAAATACAAGTCCGTCACCTTATAATTTTTTGTGTATCACGTTATGCTTAGTTATGGGAGTGACAAACATAGC
>RJWT010031469.1:0-14357 GCA_004365215.1 Cuniculus paca | reverse complement strand
TGACAGGAAAATAGCATGGCAGAGACAATACAGTGCAAGAGGGCCTCAAGGCACTAATAGAAAGAAAAAGAGGCATAGTGGATCAGGTGACAGGATCCATCAATATGTTCTATGCAAGAAACACATTTAGCTAGAAAGAAAATTAATAGTATGAAAGTCAAAGGAGAGAGAACAATGCCCTATGTGACAGGGAGCCAGAGGGGGAAAAATAATAGAGGTAGCCTGCCCATTAATTGCAGAATGGATAAGAAAGACATGGTATTTCATGGGGTGGAAAACTACTCAGCTATAAAGGAAGATAACCTTAAGGCTCTTGTAGGTAGATAGAGGCAACTGGTAATAGTGCTCATGGATGTAATGGACCAGAGTCACAAGGGTGAATTTTGTGTTGTCTCCATAGCATAACAAACTAAAGGTGTTAGTGGGATCCAAAATGCACAATAGATATTGGGAAAGTCAAAGGGGAGGAATTATCTAAAAAGGGAAGGAAATGACCACTATTAATCTATTATCATGATTTGAAATTTAGATTGTATTCATTGTTCTGATTAGTTTCATTTTATTCCGATTTGTTTGATTTTATTATACTTGATGGCATGGATAGCTATTTTAAAGATAACAAAATTTATAATTGCAGCCATCGAGGATGTCCAATTAGCTTGTTTAGAAACCCTGTATGGCTTTCATTGTTTGTTTTGATTGATTTTACTTTAGTCTGTGTGGTTTGAGTGTAACATGTCTGAAGGTGTAGGCAACTAATCTGAAGATAACAACTATTATTGTAGTCAGTGCTGCTTTGCTAATATCTTGAAATTCTGTATTGCTTACATTGTTTTGCTTTGTTTGTTTTGTTTTGTTATGTTTTGTTTTGTTTCTACTGTTTTAGTTTGTTGTATTTTGTTTGATTTTACTTATCCCTGATGCTATGGGCAGGTATACTGCAGAAAACAAGAGGCATTATGGTAGCCTTACCGATTGCTTTTTACCCTGTATAAAAGCCATGTACCATGTTCATGCCTTGTTTTGATTGACTTTACTCTGTTTTGTTTTGTTTGATTGTATTCTTTTCAAAATAAAAAAAAAGAAAAAAATTATATTAGTCATTCTGCATTTAATAGATTTTTCTTTAAAATATTTATCCTTCAGCAATTATTTAATTAACCCTGAAATTTAGTTCGTATAGGAAAGGCAAATAAGAGATTCAAGCATTTATCAATCTGCAGAATGAAAAGTCAGTATTTATAAAATTTCAGAATGAGTAATTATCAGTCTAACAACCCCCTACAGTGATCAATAAAGTACTTTGATAGAATTACTACAAGCCATGGGATTTTTATGTTTAATGTCTTAGTTCATTACAGTAATTACTCTTTTTGATGCTCGATTGTCCAATGTTTGGTTAGCAGGAGTCTCTTCAATTATATTCCTATGTCGCTTTGCTATGACCCAAGTAAGTATCTCTCAGTATCTTTGACAGATTTCTTACCTTATGGCAGAGAGGGGAGAAGGACGGAGAAAAAAAGACTGAGATTAAGGGAGAGAGGGAGGAGGGAGAGAGAAAGGGTAAGGAAAAGAGAGAAGAAGGCAGGGAGGAGGGAAGGAGAGACAGAGAGAGGGGAGGGGAGAACAAAAGGGGAAGGGAAACATTGACTGAGAGAGAGACACACCCACACACAAAGTCCAGGAATACATTTTCTGCCCCAGTCCTGGATTCAATAACTTTTCCAGAGAGCTCTGGTTCCCTTTAGTGAGAAATATTGTTTAGAAACCATGATCTATGCTTTAGAGGTATTCATTTTAGTAACAGAATTAGTATTTTAGAAAAGGTAAATAAGCCATAAGTTCATACTAACACTTCAAATTCAAAATTACAGTTTTAGAATTATTTTCTTTGACCTTACACTTCATTTTCTTATATCAAGATCTTAGTTCCTTGTTGGCATTAACATAACCACTCACTTGCTTTATAATATATGTGTATGCATATATATATATATATATATAGCTATATTTATCCATAAAACTATTGATATTACTACTAACAGTAGAGCTACCATAGATAATTTGAAGTTTGTGGTTCTTTATTCTTAGGATGTACCCCATTAGGAAATATAATCAAATTGAAAGCCACTTGAAATCTTCTCTGTGTGATTATGCATTCATCTAGATATACTTTGCTTTTGCACATATACTCTTTCAAAAACAAAAATGTAAATGAGTAAAAATAGAAAAGATAATAAAAGGATCCAACTCTTTTTAGACTGACTATAAATAGCAGTATTTAGGTAGTACTACTGTACATTAGCCTACTTCTCATTCTGGAAGAAAAGCAAACAACTGATAGCTTGATGGGTGTACTTTTGAAAATAAATGAAAAAATGTTAAAATCTATGTTGTAGGATAGGAAAAACACACTCAGTAAATGGTGATTATTTCTAGTAATAGTGTTAGCTATTTATGGTTTAGTTACATAAGTCATTATGGGACTAGTTAAGGAAAAATAAAATCTTAAAGGAAATTTCCTGATCTTACATATAGGAATTTTTACATATAGTTAGATATAATTTAGCAGCTGTATTGAAATATAATTCACTTACTTTATTAGTCACAATTCAATAGGGCTTTCACTATATTCATAGAGCTGTTTGACCTTTACCACAATCAATTTAAAACATTCTCATTATTCCCAAAACAAACACTGTGCACCGTTGCTCCCCCCTTCCCAACTCTCTGATTCTTCCCAACCATAGGCAATCACTAGTGAATTTTCTGTTTATTTTTATCTCTATAGATTTGCCTATTCTGGACAGTTCATATAAATGGAATAATACAATATGTGGTTCTTTGTGAATAGCTTCCTTCACTTAGCACAATGTTTTCAATGTTAACTCATACTGAGGTATGTATCAGGACTTCATTTCTTTTTACTGCTGAATAATATTTCATTTATGGACATATTACATTTTACTTATCCATTCACCAGTTGATGTATATTTAGGTTGCTTCTACTTTTTGGCTATTATGATACTATTTTTGTTTTAAATTGTGGTGCTGGGAATCAAACCCAGGGCCTTATGCATGAAAGGCAAGAACTCTACTACTGAGCCACATCCCTAGTCCCTATTATGATACCATCTAGCTACAATTTAAATATAATGAATAGACAACACTTAAAATCACTTTCTTTCCTCACTTGTTAACCTCTGTCTAACAATACTACTGTATATTTCAACTTGGATACCTGTAAAAACAGATCTTTTTCAGATCTTGCATGTATCTCTTGCAAATGTCCTCCAGAGGATCTCTCTTCAGTGGACTGGTGTCCACTAAATTATCATTCCAGGAACCATTCCAGGGTTCCATGCATTCTTCTATACATTTCAAAATTTCTTTATCATGAGGAGATGTGATCTGAGCACCAGTTTCCCAATAAACCTAGATGACAGGTAAATATAGCTATAATTACTTGAAATGTTTATCAGAACTTTTCTTAGCCACAGTAGAGATCTTTGGTTTTATGAAGAAACATATTAAGTTAATCATGCAAAAAATTTCAACATGATATTAATAAATACAAAAAGATATTGATGGTAATGATTCCATGTGGGTTTATTAAAAAATTACATTATTTCCTTTTGTAGAATTTACTATAGCCAGGGGTGGTGGCACATGCCTGTAATCCTAGCACTGGGGAGGCTGAGGCATGAGTTTGTGGCCAATCTGAACTACATAATGAGTTCAAAGCCCAGCCTGAACTAGAGTGAGACTCTGTCTTGAAAAAAAAATTTACTTTAATACCAATGCAGTATAAGCAGGTATCATTATAATATGCATATACCATAGTATCCAATCATACTCTTGGATTTATAACTATATACTAAAATAATCTAAGAAACTATAGGATAACCCATAAAACTTTATATGATTAAACTCAATATTATAAAGTTGTGTCATGTGGTACAAAAGAAATTAATTATAAGATCCCAGAGCACAGAAGAGTTCCCAAAGCACTGCATGTGGATTTCTCACAGAACTGGAGCAGGTTTTCAATAGGATGGCCTAGATCTGATATCAATCAGCTTGATACATAGGATCCCAGCACCACCTCTCAGGACCCATATGTAGAAGTTCTCCTGGGTTTCCTCGAGATTTTGACAGCATAAAAGGACACAGATATCAAGAATGGCTTGTTATTGTGTTCATAGTATTATGTTCATGATAGCCTGCCCTGCATTCTCCAGAGTATACTTTTTCCTCTTTTATTTGGCCCAAGCTTGCTCTGCAGAGCCAGTTTCTTCCTCACTTTCCACTTTCACTTTCTTCTTCCGAGACAGGGTCTCACTATATAGTTCATGCTGGCCTTGAATTAACTATGTAGCTCATGCTGGCCTCAAACTCATGGCAATCCTCCTGTCTTTGCCTCCTGAGTGCTGGGATTACAGGTGTGTGCCACCACCCCCAGCAGCTTTTACTTTTTCCAATAAACTCTGTCACTGCTTTTTGCTCATTTCATTCAATTCTTTTTCAAGATGAGAAAAACCAGGAATCTAACTTCAAAAGGAGAGGTAACTCAAAACCCGGTAATGTTTATTTGGCCAGCCATTTTTAGAAGGAGTTACCCGATAACACTTCCAGAGTCACTTTTTACCCTTCTCCATTCTGCTTCTTGCCATACAATGTGACACAGTGAATGGATCCTGTGGCCAAGGGGAACCAAGGCAGAAGGTTAAAGGAAGGGGAAAAAGATCAAGTATCATATCCCTGACTTTCTTCCCATATACTCCCATGCATTCTTCATATTCTTGGTACAATGCAACTGTATTTCTGAAACAGCAGGATAGGTTTTGCATGGGATGGAGAAGCCAAGGACAATTAGAAGTAAAAAGACCAATGAAGACACCTTTGTAATTGTCCATGTGGAGAAGTAGTAAGGGCCACTAGGGATACAAATGCTGTGAGAGTCAGCCTCAATGTTTTTATCTTTCTGTTCCCAGTGTTTAGCTTGTAGCAGGTATTATTGAGATAAAATAATAACTATAAATAAGCAAAGGTCAGGACTGCAACATTTACCTTGTATCCATTGTCTTCCTTAGGGTTGTGAGATGCAGTAATCATCACACCTGCAACTGCTTTGAGCTCTTGGACTGCATATGGCTGAAAAAAATTGTAACATGATAATTCCATTTTGCTTCCTAGCTACTCATACATTTGGCATGAAAATAACTTTGATTAAATAACAGGAAAAGACATTATGGCATAAATTACCTACAGTCTCATAGATTCCAGGTTTGTGGGTGGGGCTCATTTCTAAATATGAGGTTCAAAAACCATCCAATTATTAGATCAAATGGCTTTCCCCTCAATCTCCTTTAACTTAAGTCTTTTAAAAAAGTTTTTAAACAGAAAAATGTAAAAATAACAAGTTTCAAAACAGATTAGTAGGAGAGTAACAGTAATTAATACATTGCATATTCTTTAACTTAGTCTTATAAACATTTGTCATCCTTTTGCTTATTTAACAATATTTAATGAATACCTACTATGTGCCAGTGTTATGGTTTGTGTCTAGATGTCCCCCCAAACCCTCTTGTGGTCAGAGGTGAGGATTTTCAGATATGGCTGGATCTCAAGTGTGTGTGAAGCTGAGATTAAGTGTGTGATGCTGGAGTCAAGGGTGTGTGGTTACTAAATTAGCTCATTGACTGATCTGGATGGTTCTTGGTAGGATTAAGGGTGCCCCACACTGGGTATGAGTGCTACCTGTCCTAGTGGGGGAGTAGCTTGGATACAACGTAAGGAACAGAAAGAGGGATGTCTCTTGCCACTTGTGTGTGCTTGCTGCCTTCTGCTTGCTCTACTTTGTCATGAACAGTTTCTCCTCTGTGATGCCACCCTGCCTCGGAGCCAGCTGATTATGGACAGAAACTTCTATAAACTGTGAGCCAAATAAACTTTTTCTCCTTTAACTTTGGATGCTGGACATTTTGTCTCAACAACCAGAAAAGTAACTAAGACAGCCAGCCACTCCAAACCTTGGAGTTATGAGTAGCAAATACCATCATAAAATATTGAAGTTAGAAGTAAATTTAGAAATCATTTATCCTATCAGATTTTACAATGAGGCTTGTCCCATATTACATAATCGCTAGGTAGAGAATTCACAGGTATAACACCGGTTTCTTGTTTTCCAATTTGAAGATTTTTATATAAGGGTGAACTTCTGTCATATAAAGGTGAACTCTGATTTTCTCTCCCACATTTAATTCTTAGGTAGAATATCCATTTTTCTCTGTAATAATTATTTTTTGTGTCTTTAGGATGTTTCTCTTCCAGCTTCTACCATTACATTTACTTCTCTCCTGACAATGCTAAGGGGTATGAACATGATCGAGTTCTGATCACAGTAACCTATTCCTTTGAATAGAAACTGTCTCATAAACCAAGCCTGATCACAGCCCTTCCTCAACATATTCCAGCTATAGTTAGTGAAGGCAGATTGTTTTTGACATGTTAAATTCTGGAGTTACTAAAAGTATTTTCCTTACCAGTTAAGAGTAAATCTACCTACACAAGAGAGAAAAGTCAACATAGTGGGAACAATGATAGCTGGAACTGGCAACTCTAAGGCAGAATCTTACAGAGATAGTTTAGACTTCTGGATTCTTCCATGGTTTCTATTATCCATTAGGACTAGTTTTTTGGGATTTCCTTCAATATATTTTGAATACATCATTAGAATAGGTTATAGAGACATTATCTGTTCCTCAAATATTTGGGAAAAACTTGCCTATAAAATCACCTAGACCTGGTATTTTAAATTTAAGAGTGTTTTCTGAAAAAAAAAATACTAACTCAGCTTATTAAATGATCACAAGTCTATTCAAATTTTTAAAATTTATCAGTTTTGATGCAAAAAGCACTCTTCCAGAAAACTGGCGAATTCATTTGAACTTGTACATTTATTTGCATTATGTTGTTCTAAATATTGTGCTTTTTAAAATCTCTACTTATTATGCTCTCTTTTTAACTTCTTTATTTATACCTTCCTTGTTTCTTGACTATCTTTTCCGGGGATCATTTATTTTTTTAGTCTCTTCACAGACCTAACTTTGTTGATAGCTTCTTTATTTTCTGTTTACTTGATTTTTTCTTAACCCTTTATGATTTCATTACTTTTACTTGATTTAGATTTTATCTGTTTTAGCATGAACAAATTAAGTTAAAGCTTAGCTCACTGTTTTCTAATTTTTCTTTCTAATATATTCACTAAAGCTATAAATTTCCCTTTAAGTATGGCTTAGTTCTATTCCCAAATTTTTGCTTTCATATTGTTCAGTTTTAAATATAAGCAGTCCTTCATTGCATAGTTCCAATATACCAACATTTCTATTGCCACATTTTTGTTAAATAGCACGAGTCTCCTAACAACATTTTCAAATTTCTGTTACTGTGGTAACATTAACCATGAATAACTATATTAAGTACAAATGTGGTTGCTGGTCTTCAGTCCACAAGTTATTACATATATAATAGATCTATCATGGTCAGTGATACATCGTGTGACACTTTTAAAGTCTGTCAGTGATTGATCACTGTGTATTATTTATTAATCAGCTCTTAAACAGACATATGGCTGTGCTGTCCCCTTATCTCCCAGTGATAAACTCACATGACATTTTAGAAAAATGGATAATAGTGGGAAAAATGAATAAAGAAAGTGGGAATTTAACAAAGATCAAAATGCAGCAAAGAAACTTTTTAAAAAAACTTTTAAAAAGTGATAATGGTGAAAAGAAAATTGCACTGAACATAAAGGAGTTATAGAAAAGAAATTTGAGAATACTAACACTGTCACCATTTAAGACTTTAGATCTGTAACCAAAGGAGCATAATGAAGAATGGATGAAATGAGGAATGGGGTTGTGATGAAAAGGCTGAAAAAGAGGAAGAGGAAGTGATACAAGTAAAACACTTCACATTAAAGGATCTCTCAGAGATATTTCAGTATATTGAAAGCAACAAAGGATAAAATATTGGAAGCTGATCCAAACTTACAAAGGTATACAACAATATGCAAAGGAATAATAAAAATGCTTATTCATTGAAAGTTACATGAAAAGAAGCAAACACTTCCTCTTCCTGGCTAGTTTTCTTTTTAAACAAAGAAAGAACTGTAGTATTCAGTGTTTCTAAAGTTTTAAATTGTAACATATTAAATATTTTTTATCATTTTTCGCTTTTCCTATACATTTTTAACCAAGAGAGTTTTTAATGTTATGTCAAGATATTTTAAAGATCATGGAATATTTGTAATTTTTCTCATTGACTATGAAGATCATTTTTCACGGAGTTTTAGCTTCACAGCTGTCTTTATAGCCCTGCGTTACCATTCAAAGCAAGGACTACCTGTAGTTTCTCATCTTCAATTATATCTTCCTTAATTCACAAATTACTTATTAATCTGTTAAGATTCTAAACATAGGAAATTTTATGGGCTTTTTAATTTATAATTTTATTTCATCAGAGTCCAAGAATATAATTTGATAAACAGTTCTCCAGGATTTTTTGAGACTTTCTTTGTGACTCTGCTTAATAACAACGTGTATCCTACCATCATGGAGTACAGGGTCTTTACACACACTCAACAGATCAAACTTGTTGAGTGTGTTCAAAACTATCTCTAATCATTTTTGTCTGCCTTATCAATTTCTGAAAGAAGAGCATTAAAATAGCCCACCATGACTGTGGGCTTATCACCTTTTAGAGATCAAGTTCTTAGGTGGTTCAAAAAGTGAAAATAAACTCAAAAAGAAAAATTTTTTTCCTTCCTTTAGTTCCTCATATCATTAATACAGAACTATACTTGTGACAGAACTTAAATTGTAGTTAAGAAATCTTGTCAATGGCTGGGCATGGTGATACACATTTGCAATCCCAGCGCTTGGGAGGCTGAGGCAGGATGACTGCTGTGAGTTCAAGGCCAGCCTGGGCTACAAAGGAAACTCAAGGCTGGCCTGAGCTACATAGTGAAACTTGTCTCAAAAAGACCAAAACAAAAAAAAAAAAAAACAAAGAAAGGAAAAAAGAAATCTTGTTAAGAGCAACCAACTGAACAATTATTAACACAACATACTTACTACAAAAGGTGTAGGAACATATCTTGAAAAAAGGTACACAGGAACATCTTTGGCCAGTAAGACTGCAGTTGTGAGTTTAGCAAGCCTAAAAAAAGATTTAAAAGATTTCCCTTAATCCTCAGCCTACCATGCTTTAAAAAAAAAAAAATTTCCACATACATAATAAATATATCTTATTATAATCAGTCTAAATTCAGAGTATCTTATTACAACCAATTCTTATAATCATTTTTTAAAGCTTTATGCTCCAACTTTAAACTTTAAATAACTAAGATTTATTAAAAAAGGAAATTGGCTTAGTGGTAGAGCACCTGTTCGCATATGCAAAGCTCTGGGTTCATCCCTAGCACTGTGTACACACACACAAACACAAACCTAAACTAAATGGAGCTTAACGATGAACAGAACTGATGCTATAATTTGTCTTTTTCTGTCATTCATTTTTTGATGGCTCTTTTATTAGGACATAAAATCCGCAAAATGCAACAGAATGGTGGAAACTGAAAATAAATGCAACATGTACACTTACTCCCTGAAAAAAGTATCACTATGTCATGATTATGACAATACTTTTAATCAAAAGATTATAATGAGATAATATAAACTATATAATTACTCTTACCCAGTCCCTTTACCAATATATTAAACTTACAAGCTATGACATCATTCTAAATATGAACTCTAAACATTTTAAGATTTTACTTTATTTTGTGAAATCTGTAGCTTATCTTTAATATACTTTCTCTTCTATTTCAGCTCTAAAATAAATATTAGCATGTGAATACATTTCTATTTGGTAGTCTCCTGTTTCAGTACTACTACTAGCAGAAAAACATTTTTTAGCATTTTATTCTAATCCAATTTCATTTTTGAAACAATTCACATTGTACCTCTGGCTGCTACAGCTGCTGGTTACTTGACCACGAGTGTCATACCCAACAACAAGGCCTCTCTGCTTTAAGTCTGAGAAACATCTTTCAAGGTATTTGTACATTCCCTGAAGCAAATAAACACAAAAGAGCGATTACTTCCTGATGAATGCTTGCATTTTATAATAGTTAAAATCTCTTTATGCTTTGTATGTGTTTTATTGGCTCCTCGGGAACTGGCTTCTGCCTTTATGCTCACATTTGGAACAATACTAAGCAATCCACAAACATGAAATAACAAATGTTTCCTAGCTCTTCAGACAAATTTTAATAATACAGAAGTATCAACTTAGTAATCATTAAACCCATACAATAAATAAAACGTGAAAAGATAAGACATGAGGGTCAGTAAAGTAAAAAAAAAATTGCTCAAAGAAGCAAAAGAAATTATTTCTTGTTTTGAGGCTCCAGAGAGCAAAATTTCAACCCTTGCTAAATCCTAAGATTGAAGCTAACCAAAAGATCTGACCTATTTAGGACACAAACATTTTTAATCAGCAACATAGTATTTCACTGAAACACTTGTTAAGATGGTGGTATCATTTATAATTCCTTAGTTTTAAAAGATTGCAAGTCAAAAAAAGCATAGACTATGAAAATGTGCAGTCAAAGGTACACAAAATAGAAATATTTCATATTGAAAACATAAAAATGATAAACTAAAACCATTTTAACTATCTTGAGAATGATTTGCTAACTTCAGTAAACATTTTCACTTCTAAAAATAATACTTCATAGTGTTAGTCATTTAGAATTGCTTCTGCAAAATAAGATAGGAAATTTAATTTTTGTAACATGCTGAAAAGAAATGCAAATAGTATTTTGTCTCTTTTAATACTTCTTTTAAAAATGAGAACACAGAATAAGAATGTTTATGTAAAGCTCAATGTAATAAATTACTCAAGGCCATTTGTTCAACTAAAATTAAGTTATTTGGACTTACTGAAGATCTACTCTAAGGGAGGCACTGTTAAGGATGAACCAGTGTCAAACGAACCCCCGGTCACTTCCAGTACATGAGTCATTCAAGTGTAATTATTCTTCTCAACCTACTCTATATGAGAAAGAAAGATAGAGATTATATATTCCAGATAAGCCAGGTGTGGTGGCACACACCTGTAATCCCAGCACTCAGGAGGCTGAGGCAGAAGGATAGTGTGTTTGAGGCCAGCCAGGGCTACAAAGTGAGTTCAAGGCCAGCATGAACTGCATAGTGAAACCCTGTCTCAAAAAAAAAAAAATTATCCTCAAACCTGACAGAGTCTCACATTATTGTCTGCTATAAGAATCCACCTTATCTCTAGATATTCCTTCACATCTAGAGTTTGAAAGGGTTACGGCTTAAGAATCAGATTCTATCTGGCTTTGCTTATCAAGAAACTCAGTATACATAAAAAGACTGAACTACATGCATTTCTGGTTGAGGACTAGAAAGGAGATGGGGAGGGAGTAGGTAGGAAAGGTGGCATGTATCCTACCTATCTCAGCCATCTTTTTATTTCATCCCCTCTATCCCCTGCATTAACCCTTGGCTTTAGAGAATTCTCTTAAAACAAGGCTAAAGATGATTTACTCTTTGGTAATACTGATTAGAGTTATGCCCACTAAGGTATTCTATAAACTGGAATTATTTTTAGTATATACTAAATGCATTACTGGCCTCAAAAGTATAGATTCTTGAAACAGTGAAGATGATTCACTGGGAAGAGAAGCAACTTGTTTCTAAAATGATGTACACAAAAATGAAATGAAATAAATTGTATCATGTTATACAATTGTATTAAAAGAATTTTCAAATGGATATGGAAAACCATGTTTAAATGAAATATTTTCAACTAAATTTGCCAAATACTCTGGTTAATGTTTACAAATGGCCATATACCAACATGTGCAATTATCTTCTTTCTAAAAGTAGCAAGCTTAAAAAGTTGACAATAGCAACTAAAATAACTATTAATCAAAGAATTAGTCTGTGATCTTGAAGATATATAGATGACTTTTAAGATAAATCTCAGACAAGACCAAAAATCAGAATTTAGTCAGTTTTTTATTTATATGAGAATACCTTCCTGAACAAAAGAAAGGTATTACTAATTAATACAGCAAAATAAAGAGTGGACAGTTACACTGCAATAGTTAATAATATTTACCTGTGTTGACTGTATTACTGTAAGATCATTAATATAGCAAAACCCTGCTCCCATGGCAGAACGAAGTCCTGCAGTCCCAAAAGTCATTCGGCTACAGAGGCGATCTCTCAACTCCTTGTTCATTCCATTCCGCAACAGATTTTCAATCTGTTCTTTTGTTTTGGGATTCTATTTAAAAAGAAGTTAAAGTTTAATAAGGACTACAGAGTTTCAACATCAAGCTTTTCTAAGGGCCCATATGCATACATCACAAGGTTCTATGTCAACTATAAATTCCACAATGCTATTTATATTCATATGCATAATAAAAACATACTTGCCATTTACTGAGTCCTCAAAGGAGCCAGACCCTACTGAGGGTGAATTATGTATGTCTAATTTTCATACATTTTACAATAACATAATCAAGAATGTTCTTTTTAATTATTTGATAAATATAAGACATGCAGATCTAAACTAAACTTCTTAGTCAAAAGGACATCAGTTGGGAAGATGTGGGATAAATGCCATCAAAACATGCCTATCTACCTACCTAAAGCTCTGCAAATCGAATGACGAGATAAACCTTACCATTCTTTAAAAACACAGAGAACTGTGTAACTTAATGCAATATGAGTTGACCATAAAAAAGTCTTATGTGGCAAATGTGTCATGCTGGGTTTTCATTAAAATCCAAACATGGCTGAGGAGGCATGGCACACCAACATTCATATTTCAGTTTTCTGTATTTCATTAGCATACACTTTAACTTATTTTCATAAACCTTAACGATATTTATGACTCAAACAGTGTTTTACAAAAAAAGTAGCAGATTTGAGGCTGGAGGTGTAGCTCAGTGGTAGAAAATGTGCTTAGCATATGTGAGGCCCTGAATCCAAGTCCCAGCACCAAAAGATAAGAATAGAAAGAGTAGCGCATTTCAAATAGAAATGAAATGATAATAAAACTTAAATGCAATTTTCCATTATTTTCTTTTTAGAAGAGTCAAACATTAAGAAAATAAGTGAAACACAATTTCTCTCAAGATTAGTATGGATTGAGTCTGTACTATTTATATCTTCTACATATATAGCCTGTGTAATGATAATGAACACTGTAATTATAAACCAATGCATCCAAAAGGTACTAAATATTAGAGTATATCTGTACTTGCAAAGGGATAAAATATATTAATATAAAATTAAAGTAAAAACTGTTTTCTGCTTATAGTGAAAATTAAAGTAACCAGAGTACATGGCCAAACTAGTAAGATATAAAAATTTTTGATTAATTGAAATTTTAATTTAAAGTTGATAGATATTAAAAAATATATATGCAAACTAGACTCAAGGAGTTTTTGTCTTATAAAGGTATGTATTAATACTATACAGTCTACGTAAAAATATGAGTAATTATTAAGAGAAAATTATAATACTACTGGAGTTACTAGCACATTATTCCAATGTCTAAGATATCACCACATTTGATAGAGAGGTCAAAGAGACCTGGAGAAGGTTAAAATTCAAAGATAGGAATAAGAAAAGCAAAAATACAGTGAATTTTTCATGTGTAGAGAATACACGGTACTGTCATATAGTTGGTGAGAATGCAAAATGGGATGATCTTTTCAGAGTGATTTTGTAGCAGTGTATCAAATTTTAAACTGCATAAGCCTTTTGGCTCACAGATTTTTTTCTGTCTATGTCAGTATCTTCACACAAACTACAATATCCAAACGAGAATATTCATTGCAGCATTCTTATTGGTACTGTTAATATTACCATTGTATAGAAACTAAGATTTATGGAGAGAGCCCCATAGCACTGTGCTAGCACTGAAGACATAAACAGGTTTTAAACACGGGTTGATCTGCCTTAAATTTTGTACTATCTCACTAAAAATAAAATAATTGTATCAAGCAGGTTCATAATGTTTCTAAGGCAATTTAACTCCACCTGTAAAGTAAAAATATTCATTTATATTACAGCTATATAAATATAAAATTGATCTATCAGACATAAATACTATAGGCTTAATGAGTATTGCATAGCTACTAGAGTAGGGCCTAAAAAATTCCTATTATGAACTTCATAGCCAATATTAACCTAATTCCTGGCTCTTGAAAAGCTAGAAAGTTAGATAAACATAAAAATGGTTAAAGA
>RJWT010031468.1:0-14380 GCA_004365215.1 Cuniculus paca | reverse complement strand
TAAAAAAGATTTTGGAGTGAATAATGAAAAGACATTTTTATTGCGGATGTTAGACAACTTTGCCACGTTCAACCCTAAGATTACATAGAAAAACTTCATGCATAGGAGAGATGAAAAGAGGTTTCCCCCTTTACAGACATCTGAGAGATATAATTGTTAACTTAGGCAATATTTTTCCTAGTTCTTGGCAGTTTAAGCATAAGAGAGAATGTGTTGTCCCATCCAAACTCTTCCAACCCCATAGACGATCCTCGATAAATGCTTGAATTGTGTTTCAGCCTGCACTTGTGTTAAATAACTTTTTTCTCGCTCTAAGCACTAAGCTCTTGATCTTACCATAGGTATATTTCACTGAGTAACTCATTTAACCTGCATAATCTCTGTCTCTCCAAAATGGAGCTAACAATAGCACTTTGCTCCTTGGGGTTGTGTTGAGGAATAAATGAGATAATGTATGCAAAGCTATTAGCACAGTGTCTAGTTATTTATTGTAAATACTTAACGAATGTTACCTATTAGGCTATTTTGATGGCCATGAAGATGATGCTTGAATAGTGTTACTAGGGAGCCAAATTTGTCACATTTATTTCATATTCATAGCCTAAAATAAGGTTTAAATCCAGATTATGAATTTCCTTATTGCATATTCTTTTGGGAGACATTTACAGGAGTTTACTTTTTGGAGCCAGGCATGTTGGCACAGGCCTGTAATCCCCACACTCTGAAGGCTGAGGCAGGAGGATCACTGCAAGTTCAAAGCCAGCCTGGACTACATAGTGAGTTTAAGGCCAGCCTGAATGGCATAGCAAGATCATGTCTCAAAAAAAAAAAAAAGATAGTAAGAGTTTACCCTTTGGAATGTATTAATTTTATACTAACCAAAAACGTGGTGTACTGTACAAACCTTGAGGTCATAAACACCCCAGCCGCCAGAGGGAGTGCTTTTCAAAACACAGCTGTGGATCATGTTCCTTTCCCTGCAGAATCAAATCCAAGTGCCTGGCACTCGAAAACGTTTGTCATCTATCCTCAACTTTCCTTTCCTCCCTCTGCTCCCACGTGTCATGAGTGAATTTCTATGATTTGTCCCTTTTTCCACCTGGGGATCTCTTCTTCATCCTTCAAGACCCAACATGCATGTGACCTTCTCTAGAAAACTTTCTAGGATGCCACCTGCCCAAATTAATAACACCTCCCTTTCTGTTTTTCCAGCACTAGACTTATGTTCAGTGAGTAAAGTTTTGCCATTATCCTTCTCTGATAGCTCTGTGAAATAGAAAGGTCCAGAGTTTTTAAAATGTCATTTCAAATGCTTTTGCCTCAGGAACAATTAAGACTCCTATGATCACTGACCTCAAGAAGCTCATGGTCAAAGGAGAGATAGACCTGCAAATGCCTAGAACAGGAATGACAGGAGAGAGACGTGCATAGGAATCCAGAAGTGCCCCCACACTCTGCATTCAGGGCATCTGTACGGGGTCTGTGTGGTCAGCACTATTTACTTTCATTCAAGCACTCACATTGTCCTCTCTCGGCCTCTGTCCCTGCACTGACCAGATTGTTCCCCCTTTTGGCTAGTCAGTTGCAGGGCTGGGACATATTATGATGGAGCACAAGAACGCTGCATTTTATGTCCAAATGGAACCTTCCAAAATGAGGAAGGACAAGTCACTTGTGAACCATGCCCAAGACCAGAAAATCTTGGGGCCCCGAAGACTTCAGAAGCTTGGAATGTGTCTGAATGTGGAGGTAAGGATGCTGGCTGTCCCTTCTTACTTCTCCAGCCTCACTGTTTACACTAAGGCACAGTGACATTCCAGGGACTCTGTGTGATCCACACTGGACCTTAGACTTCGTACCAGTAGGTGCCATGTTGGGTCATCTTTGGTTCTCCACTGCCAGTGTTTGCACCTGGCACACCAGGCCACCACTAACAAGAGTAAAAGAATGAATGCAGGGCAGAACACTGTGGCAGAAAAATGTAATGTTGCAATCACACACTTTATTCACTCTAAGTGTGTATCCTTGAGACCTGTGGGATCACCCAGTCTTCAGGGATAGTTGGAAAGTGTTTACACGTGGAGAACATAAGTCTGATTTTGTTTTCCCATTTCAGTCTCAAATTGATTGCTTTTTAATTTAAAACCAATGTATCCATCTGGTTATTTTGTTAAAATGGGGACTCTTCTGTGAAGGGTTTTAATCGTCTCATAAAATTTTAACTTTGAAGCCAAGCTCAGTTAGGTTCTGTGGGCTTCTTTCCTATTTATTTTACCCAGTGTTTTCTTTTTTTTTTAAATGGGGGAAGGGCCGGCTGTATGGACACCCTGTGGACTCAAATGCAAGGTGTGATCCAAATGGCGATCTCTAACTGGTGAACACAGCTGCATGGGTCCCCACACTGCCCTGTGGCTCCTTCTAGTGACTCCAAGCCCAAGCTTTAGCCCCAACTGAAGTGACTCCAAACGCAACTGCAGGGCCATTGCTGCCTAAAAATCAGATCCTCCAGCTGAGTCGGTGACTCCTAACCATATCTTTGGCCTGCCCTGAAATTCCAGAACCACAAGGTTGACAAAAGGGGACTCTGGGACATCAGGTCACCTTTCTATTTGACCTTGAGATATAGCAACAGAATATTATGAATAGTATTAAAATGATAATAGTTTTAATAAGTAGAATAATATTTATCAAATACCTTTGCCAGGTTAAGTGTACAACACGAATTATTTATTAGGTGGTTATATCACTATGACTTTGTGAGGCTGAAGTGACTTCTTCAAGGTCATACAACCAAGAAGTAGAGGCCTGGGAGTCAGAACCCATGTCAGCCAGGCTCCAGACTCCTCCCCTGGCTGTGTGTTCTTTAAAAACCATTATTTCTACAACTTAGGAGAAAAAGAAGACCAATAAAACTAATAGAGGAGAGATGGTTAGGAATACAAGAGGCAAAAGATTTTAATAGCTTTGGCCAACGACAAGCTAATTCTTAAGGGAATGTGCTTTTAGGAATCCTTTTGTTATTGGCTGTGCTTTAGTCCTAACCCTGGACAAAAAAAAAAAAAAAAAGTGAATCACTGTTTAAAGTAAATGTCACCGGACCTCTTGTCAGTGTGGGCCAGGACACACTTCCGAACATGGAGATGTAACTCAGTAAATATAATTGCTAGAGCAGGGGAGATAGTCAGGTCACTCTTTATGTCCGTAGGACATAATCAGCTGAGTGAAGGTGTGCTTCTGGGTCTAATCGCCAGATTTACCTTGATCAGAGGACTCTGTCTCTAGACGCTTCTGCATTACAGGGATCCCAGGGCAGTGTGCAGGCCTAAGCCCGAGCTACCCCCAGCCTTTCCCTGTGAAACCAGCAGTTTCCGTCTTGGCACCGTGCTGGGCAGCGCTGTGTGCAAACCCCAGGCACTCGCCTGACCTACTCGGGGTCAGCAGCAGGGCAGGGCTAACTGTGGGCAGGGTGCCAGGCCTGACGGAAATCTGATCTCCTCTGCAGAGAGGTGGGAAATGGTTTGCCTGGAGCTTTATTCACCTAGGGCTGTCGGTCCCCCCAGGTCTGTGCCAACCTGGTGAATATTCTGCGGACGGCTTTGTGCCTTGCCAGCTCTGCACCCTGGGCACATTCCAGCCGGAAGCGGGCCGTACTTTCTGCTTCTCCTGTGGAGGAGGCCTCCCCACCAAACATCTGGGAGCTACTTCCTTCCAGGACTGTGAAACCAGAGGTGAGTGCTTGGTAGCTTGCCTTTTTCTAAAACTGAGTTTCCTTTTTGAGTACCATGGGGGTCTGGTGGAGTCCAACCAAACCCAGCCCAGACGTGCCCTGTATGGTGCCCCCAGAGTTGGGGGTTCAAGTCCCTGTCCAAGATTACCACCTTGGTCCTTGTGCAGAGAGTGCCACCTTGATTCCTGCCGCCGGGGCTGGCTGGGGCCAGATCAAGGAGAGAGAAGCAGGTTCGCTCACAGGCTTCTTCAGCTCTTTTCATCCGCTGCCACTCAACCTCTGTCCTGGCCTAGGGTACCCATCCCCCCTCAATGGGTCCTATGCCTTCTCCAGAGCCCCACTCCCAGCGTTTCCTCTTAGGGAGCCCAAGTCTAAGCCCAGATTCAATCTGCAACTCTCAGTGCTCACGACTGAGGTCGGCCTGAGGACTCCAGCTGTGGTCACTAGTGCTCAACTGTGTGAACCATAAACTAAAAACACACATGCATTTGTTTCTGTGTAGTTTCTCAATGGCACAAGGCCCTCCCCCACACACAGACACACACATTGGCTATTTAGAGAATTAAGTGTTGATTAGCCACAGACTGGTAGGAAAGTGCCACTTCATTTGGGCATAACAATTTACTCCGGGCCAGGGATGTAGCTCAGCAGCACAAGCGCCTGCCTGCCAGGTGCAAAGTCCTGAGTACGATTCCTGGTACGAAAAATTTTTTTTTATTTTACAAACTGAAACCTTTTGTGTTGCATTTGATAAAAATACAGTCTTGTTTTTCTCCTTTCTCCTGCTTTCTCCTCCTCCTCATTCTCCTTTTTCTTTTCCTTCTCTTTATCCTCCCCCACCCCACAGTTCAGTGCTCACCCGGACATTTCTACAACACTACCACTCACCGGTGTATCCGTTGCCCAGCGGGGACGTACCAACCTGAATTTGGAAAAAATAACTGTGTTTCCTGCCCAGGAAATACTACAACTGACTTTGATGGCTCCACAAACATAACCCAGTGTAAAAGTAGGTGTTGCTCTAAGGCTTTTCACAGTCCTGATGAAGAGGGCAAGTGTCTGGGTTTGCTTTGGGGTAGGTGGGAGAGATGGTGGCACAGGGCCAGGTCCATTCAGAACGGAGAGGATACTGTTAGCCCGCTCACAACTGTGCCCGAAGGCTGCACCTCCTCACTTGGAAATGGGGTTAAGAACCTCAACTGCAGGTGCTCATCTTTCTTTGTATGTGGTGCTGGGGATCAGACCCAAGGCCTCGAGCATACAAAGCACATCCTCTTCTGCCAAGCTCCATCCCAGCTTCTGCAGGCCTTCAGTGGTGCTGGACGCATCCCTAGGCACACTCACACCTGCACCTGCTGAAACACACTTTCAGCTCAGCCACAACCAGCACAGGACCTGACGAGCCACTCTGCTGAGGAAGTCAGCCTGGCTGGGCCCGCAGGGAGCCGGGCTGGGGGCGGCAGAGGAAGGAGCCATAGACTGGTCTGGAGAGGTGAGGAAAGGCCACTGTAGGGCCTGGAAGGTTTTATGGAGAGGCAAAGGCAGGGCGAGGGAGAGCTGCATGCCTAGAGGGCAGCTTTAGGGAAGCTCAGACTCAGGAAAGTGAAAGGTTCAGGGAAGAGACCTGTGGGCCTAAGCACAGGAGAGAAGGGCATGCAGGAAGGAAGGCCTTGAATGCCAGGCCAAGCAGTTTGATTCATATTTTCTAGCAATGGGGGAGCAACTCATTTTGCTGTGCGGGTTCCCTCCATTTAACCATTACATAAAATTATCTAGTTAAGGACAAAAGTAAATCTCAGCTAATGTAGTATTTTTAAAGATGCCCCAGGGGGCAAAGAGGCCTCCCCAAACTGGGAGAATTTGGAATTGAGGAGGGGAGTGACTTGTTTACATTTTATGATTAGAAGGTTATCTAGTTTTCTCCCTGTGCCAATAAAACCCTTTTAACAACATTCTTATAAACAGTCATCAATACAGCTGGGTGCAGTAGTGCATGCCTGTAATCCCATCACTCAGGAGGCTGAGGCAGGAGGATTGCTGCAAATTGGAGGCCAGCCTGGGCTACATAGTGAATTGAAGACCAGACTGAACTACACAGCAAGATCCTGTCTCAAAAACAACAACAGAAACCAACCAGTTTCACCCAAATACTCACTACCTTGCACAAGATCCTAATCTGCTGTTGGTTATACTTTGGGGAAGTTCATAGTGTTAAGAAATTCTTTCTTCCACATACCTTGATGACTGCTTTCTTGTCTTCCCACTCCTGGCCCATAGTGGCTCTTAGGGACTGCCACACAGCTGTTCCATGGGTGGCCCGTCAGGCCGTAGGGTTGTTTTGTTTTGTTTCATTAACTCTGAAGCTATTCCCTCCCCATCTTTTTTTCCAAGAAGGAAAGCCCACTTACTGCTTTGTCTAGTATTAATAATAACTCCCACTTTTTTTTTCCTCTCCCACTTATAATTAGAGAAGAAAAAAGCAATCTCTTCAATATCTCTTGCACAGGTGTACCTGGCAGTACTAGACAACAGGCTTGAGGGAAAATGACTGTCTGTCGGTTCTAAACTCCCAGGGCTGTGGGTGAGATGTGGGATAAATGGGGATTCAGTGAACAAAGTCAGAGCTGAGGTGGTGGGGTGTGTGTGTGTGTTTGCACACTTCTTGCCTTTGGTGCCAGAGGTTAATATCTAGCATACCAAAAATGGTATCTAATTGGAACTCTCTTCTGTACTTAAAACAAAATGTGGTTTTTAATCTGAAAGAGAAAAATAACAAAAAAAGATGTTTACTTTATCTTCATCAAAGTTTTTGGTCAATTACTCCACTGAGCAGGGAGCTCTGTTCTCCCTCCTTTGATGGAACTAGAATTTCGATCATGGGTTCCCTTGACACTTGGACTTGTACACAAAATATTGAAAACTAAATCTGTCCTTTTGTTTACTAACACCTGACCTTAGTGTCTCAGGTTTGTGAGAAAATGTTGCCTCAGGAACTCAGGGGTGGACTTCTCGTGGAGAGTTCATGTCTTTTGGCTTCCAAAGGGGGCCTAGCCCATTATGGGACAGCCTTGTTCCAAGGAGAGTGACATCTCCGCCTCCACTCCTCGATGGCAATAAGGAGCTGCATTTCTCAGCCAAGTTAGCCGTGGCCATGACAGAGGGATGACAGTGCTGTGCCTTCATAACACATGGCATTTCCTTTTCCAGACAGAAGATGTGGAGGGGAGCTTGGTGATTTCACAGGATACATCGAATCCCCAAACTACCCAGGCAACTACCCAGCTAACACCGAGTGCACATGGACCATCAGCCCACCCCCTAAGCGCCGCATTTTGATTGTGGTCCCTGAGATCTTCCTGCCCATAGAGGACGACTGTGGAGACTACCTGGTGATGCGGAAAACCTGTGCGTCTCCCCTCTGCTTTTCCCCCTTCTCAGGCCAGCTCGGAAGCCTGCCAACCTGCACCTGAGCTTTGAATGTGAGGAGTAGGCCTGGACTCTCACTCCTGTATTAGAGCAGAGATGTGACATTAGTTTATAGAGTTGCCGAAAAATAAAGCTTAGGCTAAAAGTACACAATGAGGCCTCTTGCTGAGCCCTAAAGGTAGGGACTGCAGGCCAGTCTTCCGGTCTGGGCCCCTGGCTGTTCGGGCCCTCTCTCCAGGGAATACATTGACCAGCAAGGCTCCTGCAGTGCCAGCTCTAGACGTTGCCTCCTCCTGGGTAGTGACTGGAAGTTGGAAACTGACCAAGACCAAAAGCATGGTCTGGCCAAGAGGGGCCCCTCCTTGTATCCTGATGTGGCCCAGTGACCACAAGGGGATGCTGCCATCCACATGGCTCAGTTTTGGTGCTGTGAGTGGGCTTGGTCCAGCGCCCCTCCCCTACTCCCATCCCCTTGAGCAGACAGCAGAGCTTCCTGCTCTGCAGTCTCCTAGCCAGGCAAGTGGGGCAAATAACAGTTGCGACCTCACAGGATTATTAGGAGGACAAAACAGATCTGTAAAGCACTTAGAAAACATGGCATATGGAGCCACCGTATAAATGTTTGCTACCCTTAGTAGGGTGTGAAATGTCCAAAGTCAGGTGAAGGCCTGAATCCTGACCTACCACAGATTGGCTGTGTGCTCCTGGGCCAGTCCTTGGTCTCCCTGTATAAGAGTTAAGCATTTTGTACAACTTGCTGTAGTTTTGAGAGGATTAAATGAGACAAAGTCCATAAAAAAGCTCGCATCTCAGAAAGCATGTAGTAAGCAACAGTGATTATTATTGGAGAACAGTAACTCCACCTGGAAATGGGGGACCCTCTCTCCAGCCCCTGCTGTGGATGTGACACCCTGGGGGAGTGGGTGAGCTTTGCCTTCACAGGGGTGCACGATGGCCAGCTGAATCTGCATTGTGTCCAGGACTGGCCACTCAGGACGTTCAGCGGGGCGCCCGAGTGTAACCTGCACTATGGTTTGAGTGTCTTAAAAGGACGAGCGGACACTGCCTGCCTGCTCGGTGGCCAGTCTGGAACCCCACCCTCTCCCACTTCCCTTGGCAGCTTCATCCAATTCCGTGACAACGTATGAAACCTGCCAGACCTACGAACGCCCCATCGCCTTCACCTCCAGGTCCAAGAAGCTGTGGATCCAGTTTAAGTCCAATGAAGGGAACAGCGCCAGAGGGTTCCAGGTCCCGTACGTGACGTATGATGGTAAGTGCTGCAGAGCTCCGGTCCCACACATGGCAGGGGGGGCTCTGCTCTGAACAGAGCCAGCTTCTGAGCCAGCTGGCCAACTGCTGGCGAGCACACCCACTGGGAAAGGTAGGAGGGTGAGGGGAAAGGACATCACTGACTCACAAGTGCCACGTTTTAAACAGGCATTTGGGGACACTCACTCGGGATGAAAAGACATTCTGGAAAATAGAATAAAAGTGAGTGCAGCTTGGTGGGTAATAGCATAGGCACTGGAGTCAGACAGCCTGGCTATTACCCCTTATATGACTTTGTGTACTTTACTTCCTATCTCAGCTTCATTTTCTTTCCTTCCTTTCTGCCTCCTCTTTTCTTTCCTGCCTCCAAGCCCTCACCCATGCTAAACTCACACACTACCACTTACCTGCAGCTCTAGGAAAACCTCATTTTCTTACTGTTTGATGAGGATAATCATGAGACTTAATGTGAGAGTTCCTAAAGGACTTGGTGCAGTGTCTGGCACATAGTAATCGTTCAATAAATTCCTGTTTCTTATGATTCTGGATTTTATTATATGGAATCCTGCAGCAAGGAAAAAGACCTGAGTTCATTTGCTTGATTTTACATAAAAAGGGTGGCCCTTCTGAGTCCTGGGGCCCTGCCTAGCTCTGAGAGTTGGTTGACGAACATTTATCAGGAGCATAAAATGAACTGAACCTTGTCCTGGAGGACCTCATAATCCATCTAGTGAGGGAAAAGTCACCTGTCCATTCAGGAACTTACTCCTGCACACAGCAAATCCTTAGTGTGCCTCTACTATGCCAAGCTTAGAGCTAAATTCCAGTGAGAGACAAAACACAAAAATGCATATACGGTCATGAATACTTTAACAGGGCATGGACAAGCACTGTGTGAGCACAGAAGGGTCAGTAGTTACTCTGCATGGGCTTTTGGAAGGAACAGGACACCACATTAAGAGAGCTGGGTCTTGGAAGAACATACAGGTTTCATCCAGGGGCAGGGTAGGGGCAGAAACGAAGAGGAAGAACAGTCAGGAAGCGTGAACAACTTGGCCAAGGACAAAGTGTCCAGTAGGAGAGGGGCGCAATCTGGCCGTGAGCAGGGAGCGTGAACAGTGCAGTGAGAGGAGACTGGAGGGGGTGGGGTTGGCTGTGAAGGGCCCTGAACATCAAGCTCAGGAGGGCAGATGTGTTAGGCAGAGTGACAAAATTAGCTGTTTAGAAAGACAGCATTCTGTGTCTGTCCTAAAAATACTTCACATAGTTTTGTTTTGTTTTGTTTTGTTTGTCTTTTTGAGACAGGGTCTCACTATGCCATTCAGGCTGGCCTTGAGCTCACTTTGTAGCCCAGGCTGGCCTCAAACTCGTAATGGTCCTCCTGCCTCAGCCTCCCAAGTGCTGGGATTACAGGTGTGCACCACCAGGCCCGGCCCCATGGTTTATTTCAAACATGTGACAAAAGCTAGGAGCCTTAGCCAAGACACCCAAGACAAGGGCATACAGTGTCTGACTCCTAGGGTGGAGCCTGCTATGGGAGGCAAAGAGCCCAGCTGTCTGCCTGGAAGTGGCCCCCAGGAGTCTCTCCTCTCTAGACTCTGAGGCTCCAGAATCAGCATCACCAAATCTCACATACCTCAGTGTGGCTGTTCGCATCTCTGCCTTTGTGACGCATGAAAATGTCTTGATTTTTTTAATCAAAAACTTAACTGTTGTAGCTTGGGGAAATTATACGTAACCCTGGTTAGATTCCTGAGTGTCTTGCATGTGTCACAGCTGAAAACTGCTGCCTTGGCTCCTCAGGTCTTTACTCGACTCTGATTTTAAAACAGATATTTTAAGTAAGTTTGACATCTGCTTTCAAAACCCAGAAATTACATTTAAAGGGGCCAAGGCTACTGCAGACAAGCCACCCAACTGGTGGAGAAAAGCAAACACTGCGCTAACACATGTTGGGTACTGCTGAGTGTTGCTGAATGCTGAAGCAGCTCTCCCCACTTTCCTCAGTACTGGGGACTGAACCTAGGGCCATGGGCACATCGGCTCAGGAACTACCACTGAGCTACGCCCCCAATTCCAAGGTCTTTTTTATTTTGTTTTATTTTGACACAAGAGTCTTGCTAAGTTGCCTAAACTAGCCTCACACTTGGTAATCCTCCGAACTCAGCCTCCTGACTAGCTGGCATTACAGACATGTACCACTATCCTCAGCTCAAAGCACCTTTTAATGATACATTCCTCACAGTCACCCCATGAAGTGGACGCAGGTATTTCCTGATTCTACACCACAGGCCACTCAGGCTTAGAAATGTAAGTAACTAGCCCAAGGTCACAGTGTGACAAAGCCAGGATTGACCCAGGTCTTTGGGATTCCAGGGCCTGGTTCTTATCTCCAGTGCTTCATTGCGTCCCTAAGGACTGGCACGAGAAGGGAGACACAGTAGCTCTTGGGAGCAGAGGAAACAGTTTTTAAGAGGCAGCAATCTGGAAGTATCTGGAGTAGTGGCAAACTGCAGTCCCATTTTCAGTTACACCAGCACAGCATGCTACATGCCTGATGATAAACTCCCCTGCTGGAAAGTAGCAGGAGGATTCAAGGCAAAAAGTAAATAAAATAAAAACTTGCATCCTTGTTCATATTTTATGTTCAGTAAGGATAAGGAAAAAGACATCACAATAATAGAATAGCAATGATATTGTACACATACTAATTAGTAATTATGAATATTATAGATTTAATTTCCATTTGCCATTTCATAACTGAGAAACTTTTCAAGAGTTCCTTCCACCCAGTTTCAATGATCTCATAATTTGTGTGGCTTTGTAGAGCATGATCTGCATACAAAGAGGCATTTTTAATGTGTCTGGAATTTGGAAAAGATTGAGCTTTGCATATGCTTGATTTGAATTGTGAGTGTGGGGAACAGGCTAGACTTTGGGGGTGTGGGGCTTGCAGGTGGAAGATTACTGTGTGCATCACACTGATGTATACGTCAGGACAAAAAATTACTCGTGAGAAAGTGAACAGAGCCTGCCTCCTTTCTGGCCAACCAAATTTTCCATCCCTAGCCCCATTCCCATAAAGAAGAGGAGGGGCTTGCCTGGTGGGGAAGAAGCCTGCCTAATAAGCACAGAGATACGGGGCAAGGTGGAGAGGATAAGCAAAGCCATTCTGCTGGGTATTCTTTCAAGAAGTTTCACCACAAAAGGGAACAGAGAAGCAGGACAACAGCTAATGGGCGACAGGAAGTGAAGAGAGGGAGTTTTTAAGCGCATGTTTGCATGGTGATGGGAAAGACCAGAGGAAAGAAAATTCTACCATGTTGGAAAGAAAGCACAGAAGTTCTGGCACAAATACCCTTGACCTGGTGAGGGAAGATGGGTCTAGTGTGCCAAGTGCAGAGTTGGGCATCACCTGAATGCAGAAAGGGCTTCTTTGAGGGAAGAGGGGACAGAGAGACAGGCCATGGGGTTCTCTGCTGATGGCCTTCTCAGGACTGCAAGAGCCAGCAGTGAGAGCAGGCACAGGAGGGGGATGTCTCAGAACCTTATGAAGATCCAAATAGCAAACTTAGAAATACTAAACCACATGACTGCAAAATATGTCCTTTCCTCCAACAGAAGACTACCAAGAGCTTATTGAAGACATAGTTCGAGATGGCAGGCTCTATGCATCCGAGAACCACCAGGAAATACTGAAGGTGAGTACCTGCCCCAGGAGGATGCGGTGGTATCCAGAGCTCTGGGAGGGGGTCCTCTTGCCCCATCCTGCCACCTTTCAGATACCAAACTGGCCCTTGGCCAATATCAGACATTCCTCAGTCTTTTTAATTTACTTTTCTTTGAAAAAGGTTTCTGCCTTTTTGTTGTCAAGTGAAATTATATTTTCTTTTTTTTTTTTTTTGCGGTACCGGGGATTGAACTCACGACCTTGCGCTTGCCAGGCAGGCGCTTAGACCGCTGAGCTAGATCCCCAGCCCTGGTGTTTCTGAGACAGGGTCTCACTATGCCATTCAGGCTAGCCTTGAGCTCACTTTGTAGCCCAGACTGGTCTTGAACTCACAACGATCTGCCTGTCTCAGCCTCCCGAGTGCTGAGGATTACAGGCGTGAGCCACCACGCCCGGCTTGAAATTATATTTTTTAATTTGGAAATTTGTAGAAGGGCAAGGTCGAAGGGACTTGCTTATAAATCCAAGCCAGTGGCACATAATGCTTTCAGATTAATTTCAAGTAGTAGAGGACACGTGGCTCCTTATTTATCCACCAGATTTTAGACACATAATTAGCAACAAATGATTGCATATCACTAACTCTATAAATAGTCACCAAATTCCTATGTTGCATCTCATCTGATTGAAGGAAAACAGATTTTTACATATTAAATTTTCTTTTAAAAAGTAATGCATAAGTGCCTGCCTAGCAAGCGCAAGGTCCTGAGTTAGAGTCCCAGTACCCCCAGCAAAAAAGTAATGCAGATGAGCTAGGAAGCTGAGGCAGGAGGATTGCAAGTTTGAGCCTAGCCTGGATGACTTAGCAACTCCTTGAAACCCTGTCTCAAAATAAAAAAGGACTGGGAAGCTGGTTGTGGTAGCATACTCCTGTAATCCCAGCACTCAGGAAGCAGAGGCAGGAGGATTGTTGTGAGTTTGAGACTTTGTAACCTGGGCTACAAAGTGAGCTCAAGGCCAGACTGAACTGCATAGTGAGACCCTGTCCCAAAACAACCAAAAAAAAAAAGACTGGGAATGTAGCTCAGTATAAAGGTCCTAGCTTTATTTCTCAAACCACCCCCCCCCAAAAAGTAATGCACACTTATTATAGATAATTGGGGAAAATGAAAAGTAGGAAGGAGATAAAAATCAAGAGGAAACAATTTTCACGAAGTGTTTTTCAGTTAATCAACCTACTGCCTAATACTGGGTCATTATAATTCCACTGGCAGAATGTCAGAATGTTTAAATATTTTGGCATGGTAACAAAAATTCTCTTCTCTTTAGGATAAGAAACTGATCAAGGCTCTGTTCGATGTCCTGGCCCATCCCCAGAACTACTTCAAGTACACAGCCCAGGAGTCCCGAGAAATGTTTCCAAGATCCTTCATCCGGTTGCTACGTTCCAAAGTGTCCAGGTTTCTGAGGCCTTACAAATGACTCTGCCCGTGTGCCGCTCAGTACCGACGTTCTGCTGTGGGCTTGGTGGGACAGAGCCATCTGCCTTCTGCATGCCAGTGTGCAGCATGTCACTGCCTCCAGTATCAGTGACTCGTTAGAGTTCAATTTTTATAGATAATACAGCTATTTTGGTAAACTGAACTTGGTTTTTCTTTGCCACCATTGTGGAGTGGACTGAGCCCGGCTTCGAGTGGCCCCGGCTTCTCATTGCTGAGGGCAGATGTCTTGGAGGCAGGGAGGGCTGCTGAGCCGGACTTCAGACAGTGCAGGTGAGACTCGCCCATCCTCCCGGGTTCCCACTCCTCCTCCAGGACCCTGTGGCGAAGAAGAGGCCGTGCAAGGGGCTGCTTTGTCAGAAGCTTCAGCTCCTTCCAGCCCATGTGCAGGCTCTGACTGGGCAGACAGGCCAGGAGGGAGGTGGGGAGCCCTCCAGGGCACCCATCTACACTGAGACCTGGTGGGACTCGTTCCCCACAGCTTTCATGCCACATGGTATGTGTGATCCCCGGAGCTTGAGCTCTAAGCAACAGTCATTAAAAAAATACTGAAAACAGGAGGAATAAGATAAAAGCTAGGCCCTGCTGCTGACGTGAGCGTGTGTACCTGCTGCCTGCCTTCTAGCTGCTGTGGCACCCTGCAGCCAGTGCGGAGCTGGTGTTTGAACGCTTAGATGCAGCTGAGTGCTGCGTTCGGGCTTGGAGCTCAGGTTGGACATGATCTCAAGGGAGTTGAGAATCACCCACCATCACAAGGAGATTTCACCAACCCCAAGTCAGTACTGC
>RJWT010031467.1:0-14382 GCA_004365215.1 Cuniculus paca | reverse complement strand
CTACCTCCCCCCAAAAAGTGCAGCGGCATCATTTCTGCTAAAACGTTGTACCATAACTGCCCATCATTTTTTTCCCTATATCTTTTTGAGTCTGGAGCTTCTTACATCTTTTCTAGTCTCATAGGTTCATCGCTCCTCCTTTGCTTTCTTTTCTTCCTCTTCCTCATTTTTGCTGAGGATGAAACTGGCTTTTATATTGAGCTGCATCCTCAACGCTTTTTTTTTTTTTAAACTTCCAGACAGGGTCTTGCTAAATTGCTAAACCGCCCAGATTGGGATCCAACATATAATCCTACTTCAGCCTCCTGTAGTACTGAGATTATAGGTTTGTGCCACTACACAGTGTTTGTTTTTTGGAGACAGGATCTTCCTGTGTAGTGAAGACTGGCCTTGTACTTACTAGGTAGCCCAGGCTAGCTTTAAACTCTCAAAGAACCTCCTGCCTCAGCCTCCCAAGTGCTGGGATTGTGGGCGTGCACCACCATGCCTTGCCTGAGTCCTCTTTTTTTAAATGCCATGCTAGGGATCAAATCTAAGACCTTGGGTGTGCTCAACAAAATGCTCTTCCATTGAGACACACTCCCAGCCCTTAGTCTCTCGTTTCTTCATACCTTCATAACTCAATATTTAAAGGGTAGGATTTTTTGTTTGTTTATTTTTTGAGATAGTCTCACTGTGTATATAGCCCAGGTTGGCTTCAAACTCAAGGGGATCCTCCTGCCTCAGCCTTGGAGTGCTGGGATTATAGATGTATGCCACCATGTCCTGCTTGCGTAGAGATATTTTACCATCAATTTCTGATGTGGAAGTTGAAGCTCAGACAGGGTAAAGTGATCTGTAAAAGTCCTTGGCAGTAGAGAAGAGACTGAGTATGTCAGTGTGATCCTATCAGAAGTTTTCTTGGAGCTACTTGCCCCAGGCTCCAGCAAGCATGTCAATATTGCTAAGTCAAAGCCCAGGTACCCAGCCTGTGAGTCAGGTAAGGGGTGGTAGAGAGTCCTGACAGGAACTACCCATCATTTCTTTACTGGAGGGCACCTTTTTCCTGCTTTCTCTGCTACAGTGAGCATGCAGGTCTGTGATTCTCCAGCCAGGTTCTTTCCTTGCCCTGAGGTGTCCCAGAGGCAGATTATGGGTCCACTGCAGAGACCAACACAGTGGCCTGGGGAAGGGGTTGGCTCACAGGTAATGAAACAGGTAGCCTTGTAACTAACTGCTCCTCGAGCATGGATTATTGTTAAAATAGGTCAGACCTCTTGCACAAAAAGGCAGTGGCTTCATGGTAGAGCCACTGTGTAAAAAAAGGGCAGCTTGGTGTGAGACCAAAGAAAGAATGACTTATTTCCCCAGTCCCTCCTGCCAACTAGAGATTCGTGAATACTTTTTTAAAAAGTGTTTTTGTTTGAGATAGGGTCTCACTATGTATCCCAGGCTGGCTTCAGATTCATGATGATCCTCTTGCTTCAGCCTCCCAAGTGCTGGGATTACAGATGTGTGCCACCATGCCTGCCTATAAGCATTTCTAAGGTAGAACTGGTGGTAATAAATCCTAGAATGAAGTAGAAGGGTTTTCCATATAGAGCCGGTCAGGTGACCAGTAGGTTCCAGGAGTCTGGTAGGGCATTGAAATGGCTTAGAGTAGTAGTTCCTTGGTCAGGTAACAGTGAAATTCCCCCATAGCCAGAGGGCATAAGATATTGGTAATCTGGGGACCTGGGTTTTCAGAAGATTTTGGGCTTTACCCTTTTTCTTGAAAAAAGAAGTGGGCATTTTAAATAATAAGCCTGTCAGGAGTAAATAAAATTGCTAGGTGTGGTGGCACACACCTGTAATCCCAGCACTTGGGGCAGAGGCAGGAGGATTTCTGCACGTTCAAGGGCTACATAGTGAGCTCAAGACCAGCCTGAAGTACACAGTGAGACCCTGTCTTAAAAAAAAGAAAAAAGGCGGCGGGGGGGAAGAGTACATGAAATTGCTAGGTATGGTGGTGCTTATACCTACAATCCCAGTAAGATAGATCACTGTGAATTTGAGGCCAGTATGGACTACATAGTAAGACCCTGTCTCCAACAACAAAAAATGAAACTCACTGATACACTGGAAACAGCAGTTGACACCCTATCCATGTTCATTGTCATCAACATCCACTGCAACTGGGCTCAACACGTGTCCCACCTGTGCTACTCTACATCTGTAATTGTAAACATCTCAGAATTGGCCCCATCCTGTCCATGTCTGTGCCTGTGGTTGGTTTCGTGGCAGTCTGTGCAGGATGTTGACTAAGGGGTTGTGAGTAGGTCTGGGTCTTCCTCCTTATATATTTTTCTCACCTCTGAGGGTCCCTGCTCTTTCTTGTCCTTTTCTACTCACTGTCAAGTACTGTTGGCGTCTGTTTTTCAGTTATTAGCTGCCTGTAGGTTTGGTTGTCATAGTGACTCTCACTAGTGAAACTGGAAAGGCTTGAATGCAGGCAGGATTCAAGATAAAGGTGGAAGATGCAGGGCTCGGGCTTCTGATATTCTCTCCTGTTAAAAGGACCTCTTCTTTGGCCAGCTCAAACAGGCATCCATGAAAGTCCTTGGCTTGTGTTTGTTACTGAAGGGTTAGCCAGAGGAACATAGACAAATCCCTGCTCTGGGTACTCTTTTTGGAAGTTTTTGTGTTTCTGTGTATGTGTGATACTAGGGATTGAACCCAGGGCCTTTGCACTGTGCTACATGCCCAGCACTTTTAAAATTTTGAGACAGGGTGTCATCAAGTTGCTGAATTGTCCAGGTTAGGCTCATATTTGCAATCTTCCTGCTTTGGCCTTCCTAGTAGTTAGGACTATGGGTATGTACCACCACACCTAGCTAGGATGCCTTTTGAATACTGTTTGTGGCTGCTTTGAGGCATCTCAGAACAAGTCAGGTGGAACAGGTTGGTTCTGGCAGAGGCCAGTGGTGGGGTCACTTAGACTGAAAAATTTGCCCATACCCATCTGTCAATAGCACTAGTATAGCCTTTCTCTCCCCTATTTTGTAACTGAGGTCAGAGTTCTAATTGTACAGGTGCCTGTTGCTCCTTTAAAACATATGAAACCTGCCAACATGGGCACACTAGGGGGTGGAGCTGTGCATTTGCCTTTCTAAAAGGGTGGGTGTAGGATTCCCTAGGTGTGGTATTGCCCTGGGAGTTACACCTAGCTTCTCTGAGTATTGTGGTCAAGGAAAACTTGGAGGAATCAGTCTACCCAAAAGCAGAGGAGCAGAGAAGAGTTGAGTTGCGGGCCCCTGCTTTTAGCCCCTTACTACCTGGCTTTAGTGAGGTCTCCGTATTTTTTTTTTTTTTTGGTGGCACCAGGGATAGAACTCATGACTTTGTGCTTGCCAGGCAGGCACTTAGGCCACTGAGCTAAATCCCCAGCCCGAGGTCTCCATATTCTGAGATCAGAAAAAGCACAGGTTTGAAGGAGAGGACTTTTTTTTTTTTTTGAGATAAGGTTTCACTGTGTAGCCCAAGTGGACCTCAAACTTACTAAGTAACTCAGGCTGGCCTCAAACTCGAAGTGATCCTCTTGCCTCAGCCTCCCACGTGCTGGGATTATAGGCATGTGCCACCACCCTGGGTTTTTTTTCTTTTTTTTGACAGGATGTTGCTACATAGTTCAGGCTGGTTTTGAACTCACTATATAGCTCAGGCTGGCCTGAAACTTATGGTGATCCTCCAGTTTCATTAGCTCTCTTTGCTGTGCTGAAAGTTATCAACCCCTCAGTAAACTTTCTCCAGAAGTGCTCAGTAAAGACACAGACAATAAGTGGTACACTACACCACCCTTCACAAAGTTGATGGCCCAAGACTCCTCCACCACAACAAGAGACTTGCTCAGGGTTACTGTTTCTAATCACAAGTCTACCTGGTGTGGAGCCTGGGTTGGTCTGTTTACCAGAGTATGAGGTGCTCCTGCTACCACCAGCAGTTCAGTTCCCAGCAACATTGAGGTCTTGGAGGTATGCCAAGCATGTATGGGAAGTGCTAGTGAGGATTTTAATTAATGCTGTGTAATTACTAGGTGGTGCTTAACCATCTCAAATGCCCTCCAGGTTTCTAAGCATACAACTAATCATTTTTTGGCTAGGCTTGGCAGGACGATTCTGTTTTGTGTCCATTGGGTCTTTGGTCGGTACCTAGACTACAGGAGGGTCTTTCCCTCCTGTTCCCTTCCATTCTTGTGGTGTGACAGAAAATTCAAAAATTTAAAAACTAGCTAGCAGCTTAACACCATATTGGGGATAATATGTGCTCATCTGGCCCACCCCATAACTGGACCACCGAACCCAGCCAGCCTTGACTGACTACAATCAGCTGCTTTTCATAGTTAGTCTGCTTCAGGTCAACCTGACCCAGTCCAGCTGCAGTGCTTCTGATTTTCTACCTAAAAATATATCCTGTTTTACTCACCTGTTCCAAGGACTGTCTAGCCTAGTCAAGGTCAAAGACATACATGATTTCACCTACCTTGCTCCAACTCCAAGATGCTCCCGCCTTATAAACAATCTCTCTAAAGGAATCTGCCTAACAACATATGATGTAGCCTGTAACTGATTTGCTATCAGCTGTGTACTTCTGGCTTGCAAACCCTATATAACCAAAACTCAAAGCTGACTCAAAGCTGGTGATTTGGAACTGGTCTTGCCACCAGCCCAGCGGTGTAATAGTTTGCTTTCCAACTCCTTGGTGCAAGGTGTCTTCCTTTCGGTTTGGTACCAGGTTTCCGCAACAGTGGGAGCAAGTTGTGTAGTAGCCAGGGCTGTTTACCTATGCCTTCCCTCTCCCATGAGGCAAAGGATAAATAGTGACTTGTGGACTGCTGCACTTCAACAGTGCTGGCCCAGGGCCGAGGGCAGAGTATAGGGAGTGGAGGGGTGTACAGTTATCAACCTGGCAACTTTGGTGGGAGTGCTCAAAAAGAGGAACAAGCACAAAGGTCCTACCTGCTCTGGGCCTTATTATTTCTCACCGTATTAGGTTGGCTGAGTGAGCTTTTTCAGTTACTTGTCTGTGGCTCTCAAATCACTATCTCAATGGAACTTCAACTTCCTATATTGCCTTCTTCCCCTTTTGACTTCTCACAGACCTCAGGTCAAATGGTTGAGAGGTCTACAGAATACTCCGCAAGCCAGCCAGGATGGTCCTGACTTGACCACACCGTTGCTCTTACTGTGTCGTGTCCACAAGGCTTCCTGTAGATTGTCCACGCGGTCGGCGTGAATATCGATCCGGCCTAGGCGGGGTCGGTCAGCGTGAATATCGATCCGACCTAGAGTGGGACTTACTGCCCTCCGCCACAGCCGGGACTTTGATGAGCTAGTGGTGGTGGTCTCCGTGCCTGTGTCCCTACTGCCCGCTAGGGGCGCATAGCGTGCGCTGCAGGAACAAAGGAAAGGTTCTCACGGCCAGCCAGACTTCCTCGACCCTTTGGTTTCGCCGCGCGACCAGCCTCGAGGAAGCTCCCGGACCCGCATGCGGCCAGTGCGCACGCGCACTGGGGCCGCGCACGCACGCCTGCGGCCTGCGTCACAAACGCGGCGCGCGCCCCGCCCGCCTGCCGGTGGGTCCCCGCGGCTGCGGCGGCGGCGGCGGCCCAGTGACAGCGGCGGCGGCGGGCTGGCTGTGAGAGTGTAGGGTGGCGCGGCTCGGAACCGCAGCCCCGGCCGCCCGGGCGCGGCGCGGAGGCCCGAAACAACCGCGTACGCCGAGCCGCGGGCGCCCGCGGGGGCCGTAAGGAGGGAGAGGCCGCGGCCCCGTCCTCGCGCCGCCTCCGGCATGAGCCACTTCCAGATCCCGCCGGGGCTCACGGAGCTGCTTCAGGGCTACACAGTGGAGGTGCTGCGGCGGCAGCCGCCCGACCTGGTGGAGTTCGCGGTGGACTACTTCACCCGCCTGCGCGAGGCCCGCGCTCCGGCCGCCGCCGCCCAGTCAGGCGACCTCGAGCCCCAGTCCGTCGCGGGCCCCGACTCCGACGCGAGCAGCGACTCGGAGGACGACGAGGACGTGGAAGGTAGGCGGCGGCGGGGGTCTCCGCGGGTCCCAGCGGGTCGCCGCCGTCCTGGGGCGGGGTCGGGGCGCCTCGGGGTGCAGGGCTTCGGGAGCGGGAGCCCCGGCCGGACCCCGGAGGGACTTGTCGAATCGGGCGCGAAGAAATGTGAGCACCTCAGGCCCCGCAGAAGACCCCTGTCCTCCCAGGCCTCGCTCCGAGGGCCGGAGCATTCGCATTCACCCACTGGAACTGCATAAGTAGAACGGTAACTTTCTCAAGATTTCGTGTTTCGGAAAAGTTACTATAAAAACTTTTAAGCACAGACAAAAGAAAAGATAGGAATCGCTGGTATCTGTACGTCCACGTTCAACAGTTGCCATCAACTGTCACAAATATTTCACCGGACCACCCCCACACCGCTTTGCTGGAAAAATTTTTTCTTGCAGTACTGGGAATTGACCCCACTGAACGATGTCCCCAGCCCTTTTTATGTATTTACTTATTTTTTAAATTTTGAGACAGTGTTTTCACTAAGTAGGTTAGGCTGGGCTAGAATTTGTGATCCTACTCCCTCAGTCTCCCAGAGTGCTGGAGTTACGGGCGTGTGCCACTGCACCCAGCTCCTTTGCTGAACTATTTGCAAGCAAATTTTGGTTATTTCATCACAGTTTGAGGGTGCATTTCTTAAAACACGGTCCATCGGAATGAAAAAAATGTATATGTATGTATTACAATTGAATCAAATTTGATGAGAATAAACATTAGCTATCTTGTTTAGTGTGTGGGTTGCAAGAAAGAAGAACAGCAACATTTTGTACAGTACCGTATATCTAATTTAAACAAGTATGAGGCCAAGCGTGTTGGCGCACTCCTGCAATGCCAGCACTCGGGAGGTTGAGGCAGGAGGAACTATGCAAGTTCGAGACCAACCTCGGCTACAAAGTGAGCCTAAGGCCAGCCTAAACTGCATAATGAGACCCTGTCTCAAAAAGACAAGGAAAAAAGAAATGTCCAGAAGCAATTTCAACTTCTTGGTTGGTTAAAAATACTTTTCAGGAGCTGGGAATTTAGTTCAGAGGTAGAATGCTTGTCTAGTAAGCAGGAAGCCCTGGGTTCCGTCCTCAGCACCAAAAAATGAAAACCTGAAAAAAAGACAAACGCTTTGTCACTTTAGTGCAGGAATTATCATAAGTTTGAACTAAAAGTTAACAAAACATGAAAACATTTGAGAGACAAAGTTAGTGTTATTTGATCACACTGGAAAAAACTAGATTTGAGTTGAATGCTGTCTGGCTTCACATTCAGGTTACAGCTGATGAGGAGTTAATGACCATTGCTGTGGCAGGCTGTTGAATTTGTGTGCCATACAATATCTGTTTATTCACATTAAAAGAGTAGAAATTGCACTTGTGTTTCTCTTGTTATATTAGGGATTTTGGAAAGTCAAATTATTTTCCAAATCTCTGTTACTGCCTCCCCCTCCCATAGTTGTGGACAAGTTGTGAAAGTTGGTTTTTGTTGTTGTTGTTTTTGAGACAGGGTTCTGATGTGTAGCTCAGGCTGTCCTTGAACTCACTATGTAGCTTAAGCTGGCCTTGAGCTCACTCTGTAGCTTAGGCTGGCCTTGGACTCAACAGTAATTTTCCTGAGTGCTGGGATTACAGGCATACCTCACGACACTCGTTGTGAAACTTGTTTAATTTCAGATCTTTTTATCTTTGAAATGAGTACAGTAATCTCTGAGAGATAATGTGCTTTTAAAAGGTTTCTTTTCTTTTCTTTTCTTTTCTTTTCTTTTTTTTTTTTTTTGAGGCAAGGTCTCACTATGTAGTGCTGGCTGGTCTTGAACTTATGATCCTCCTGCCTCAGCCTCCATAATCCTGGGTTTGCAGGCGTGTGCAACCATACCCAGCTTTATCATCTTATTTTTTTTTTCTGTTTTCCTTTTGTGGTACTAGGAATAGGACCCAGGACCTGGCACATGTTAAGCAAGTGCTTTACCATTGAATTACATCCCTATCCCTGTCATCTTTCATAACTTTTGTGTGTTTGTTGGTTTGCTTGTTTTGTATGTGATGGTTATTTTGAGACAGGATCTTACTATGTAGTTTTGGTTGGCGTTAAACTTGCGGCAGTCCCACCTCAACCTCCTGAGTGCTGGGATTACAGGTGTGCACCACCACACCTGGCTTCATGTCTGTCTAATTGGATTGGTTTATGATCATTGTAACTTTCTTTGAGGTCTCAAGTGGCTATGTCACATATAATCATAGAAATCAGTATAAGTTGGATTTCTATTTATAAATAAGACTAAAAATAAATTGTACACAGTGAGATACCACTTAACATTCATTACTATTAGTATGGCTGTTACTAAATGTGTATTATACAGTACATGACACCTGTTATATTTTCAGGGCTTACTGGTGTCATAACATGTGTCAGTACCTCATTCTTTTTTTGTTTTTTGAAAAGGAGTCTTGCTATGGTACTCAGGCTGCTCTCCAAAGCCTTAGTTGAGGCTGGGCATGTTGGCACACACCTGTAATCCCAGCATTTGAGAGACTGAGGCAGGAGGCTCGCCCTTGAGTTCAAGGTCATTTTGGACTACATAGTGAGTTCAAAGCAAGTCTGAACTACATAGTGAGACTTTTTTCCAAAAATCAAACAAAGAAAGCCTTAATTGCTTCTCTCACCTCAGCCTTCTCAGTGCTGATACTACTCCTGGCCCTTGTTTTGCCTTTGATTCTTTGTTACTGCTGAATACTATTACACCTTTTGGATATAGGTACTGTACCACATTTTGTTAATATGTTAATGGACACCTGGATTGTTTCCACTTTGTAACTATTATGAATCATGCTTCCATGAATATTCATTTGTACAAATTTGTGAGTAGAAGTATATTTTCATTTTTCTTGAGTATATGCCTAGGAGTAGAATAGCAGGGTCATATTGTAAATCTGTATTTAACCTTTTTGCAGTACTGGGGATTGAACTCATGAACTCATGCTTGCCAGGCAGGCGCTTAGGCCACTGAGCTAAATCCCCAGCCCTGTGTTTAACCTTTTGAGGAATGGCAACCCTGTTTTCTTAAGTGACTATAGCATGACTGTTGATGTTGAGCATCTTTCTCAGTATTCATTAACCATTTGTACATTTCCTTTGGAGAATTGTCTTTAAACCCTTTGTGCATAGGGTTGTATTTTTATTTTTAGGTTGTAAGAGTTCTTTACAAATCTCTCAGATATATGATTTACATATATTTTCATCCATTCAGTGGGTTGTCCTCCCACTTCAAGTGCTGCAGCTAGTACTCAGGGTTTGTGCATGCTCAGTCACTGAACTACACCTCTAAGTCCCTGATGATCTTTTTTTTTTTTTTTTTAAGACTAAATTTCGCTCTTCAGTACAGGCTGATCTTGAACTCACTATATAGTCCAGACTGGGCCTGAACTCACAGCAGCCCTCCTGCCCTTGCATTCTAAGTGCTGGGGTTACAGGTGTGTGCCACTATGCTGGGCTCTTTTTTTTTGTAGTGGTATTAACCCCAGCACTAAGCTATATCCCCAGTGCCCCTCCTTTAACTATTTTATTTTATTTATTTTATTTTATTCTTGAGAAAGGTCCTTGCTCTGTAGTTTAGGCTGGCCTGGAACTCACAGTGCTGAGATTACACACATGTTCCTCCATGCGCAGTTTTAGTCCCTTGAATTTCTATATGACATTTAGGATTAGCTTGTCAATTTTTGTGAAGACACCAATCTGATTGTTATTTTTAATTTATTTATCTTACTTTTGAGATAGATTCAGATATGTATTCCAGTCTGGTCTTGAATTTACTGTGTAACCTGGGCTGGCCTTGAACTTTTCCCTCAGCCTCCCAAGTGCTGGAATTACAGGTGTACACCAACAGACTGTAAGTTTTCTTTTTTTTTTTTTTTTGTGGCACTGGGGATTGAACTTGAAACCTCATGCTTGCCAGGTAGGCACTTATGCCACTGAGCTAAATCTCCGGCCCTTGTCTTTTTGAGACAGGGTCTCTATGCCATTCAGACTGGCCTTGAGCTCACTTTGTAGCCCAGGCTGGTCTTGAACTCGAAATAATCCTCCTGCCTCAGCCTCCCGAGTGCTGGGATTACAGGCATGCGCCACCAGGCCCGGCAATTTTCATTCTTTGGCACAGAATAATCTGAGTTTACAGCTCAATTGAAGGATGAAGATTATTCCAGATTAAGTATTTATTAAAAAAATGGATGACAGGCTGGGGATGTAGTTCAGTGGTAGACTGCCCTGCCTAGCATGTGGGAAATCCTGGGTACCCACTGAACAAACTGCTTGTAGAAAATAATACGAGATGTATTTTGCTTATTAGGAATCTTTTTTTTGTTTGTTTTTGAGACAAGGTCTCACTTTGTAGTTTAGATGGCTGCCTCGAACTCACTGTGTCCTCAAACTCATAATGATCCTCTTGCCTCAGCCTCTTGAGTGCTGGTATTACAGGTGTGTGCCACCATGCCTGGCTAGAGCTGTCCTTTTTAAGTTCAGAGGGTGTGCTTGGGCTGGAGATGGACCCTTTGAGGCGGAAGGTACCCCAGGGACAGAGAAATATCAGATCTACTAGAGTATATTGGGATGACAGTGTGTATTTTTGATTTTGTGTTTACTGGGTAGATGTATCTTTTGGGGGAGTGCTTTGCAAAGAGTAAGTGTCTATTAATTGACAATATGTAGTAAGAAGAATGTAAAGCTGGGCATGGTGGTGCACATTGTAATCCCAGTACTGGGGAGGCTGAGGCAGGGTAGCATTGCTGTGAATTAAAGGCCAACCAGGGCTACATACTAAGTTCTTGCCTCAATTATATAGCAAGGCCCTATTAAAAAATACAGTGTAGGGCTGGGGATTTAGCTCAGTGGCCTAAGCACCTGCCTGGCAAGTGTGAGGTTGTGAGTTCGATCCCCGGTGCCACAAAAAAAAAAAAAAATACAGTGTAATAAACTCCCATCTACTGATGACCCAACTTCATTAACTCAGAGCTAGTAATACCATGGTAAGTAAGCATCAGCTCTAATGTATATTTATCAATTTTTGTTGAAAAATATTTACTCATGTATTTTCCATGGCTATTTTAAAGATACTACCATAACTGTATGAATGTAGAGTTGAAGAGAGTCTCAGAATCAATTTTACCCACCTGCTATGAGCTGGCTGCATGCAGCTCATGAGTCATTCGTACTCACCCCTCACCCTCAAGTTCCAGAAATAATTTTATCCACGAAGATTTTATATTTTAGTATGCAGTATATCTTTGTGTATGTGTACATGTGTGTATTTTTGAAATGGTCTTGCTATGCAGTTCAAGCTGCCCTTGAGCTCACTTGTAGCTCTCCATCCTTTTTGTTTGTTTTTTTGCCTAGCTGGGGATTGAACTCACGACCTCGCGTCGCCAGGCAGGCACTTAGGCTGCTGAGCTAGATCCCCGGCCCCCATCCAGCCAACTTTTAAAAACCTCACCTATGACCCCTACGAGGCTTTGGGGGGACATTAAGATATTAGCCATAACAATAGGCATGTACCATCATGCCCAGCATGTCACCACTTACAAGGTTTGTCTTTTTGTTTTTCAGATCTAGCAAGTAGATACTACATTCATACTCCCTTGATGATTTATTCGTGTTAATTAAATTCACTGAAAATTGACTGGTACAGGGATCAGGTAGACCTATATTTAACCATCATACTTTAAGGTTTTTTTTTTTTTTTTTTTTTGGTAACGGGGATTGAACTTACAACCTTGCGCTTGCCAGGTGGGCGCTTAGGCCACTGAGCTAGATCCCTGGCCCTTGTGTTTTTGAGACAGGGTCTCACTATGCTGTTCAGGCTGGCCTTGAGCTCAGTTTGTACCCCAGGCTGGTCTCGAACTCGCAATGATCCTTCTGTCTCAGCCTCCTGATTGCTGGGATTACAGGTGTGTGCCACCAGGCCTGGCCATACTTCCAGTTTTTTTCATTTTTCTCCCCCTCCCCCCGCTTCTCTGCCCTTCAGTCTCTCTCTCTCTCTCTCTCCCTCTCTCTCCCCCCTCTCCCTCTCCCTCTCCCTGTCGCTGTTTCTGTCTCTGAATTGAACCCAGGGCCTCACATATGCTAAAGATGCATTCTACCACTGAGTTTATCCTTGGCAAATATTTTTATTTTTAAAAAGGAATTATTGATGAATGTGGTGGTATAGGCCTGTAATTCCAGCACTTGGGAGGCTGAGGCAGGAGGATCATTGCAAGTTTGAGGCCAACTGTAGGTATTTTGCTGGGCTACAAAGTGAGTTCAAGGCCAGCCTGAATTGCATAGTGAGACCCTGTCTCAAAAAGGCAAAAAAAAAAAAATTATTAACTACACTACACACGATGTTTGATGTGATAACTAAAATTATTTGATCAGTCTTTTCAATCAATAATATAATGCTTATCTAAAAACTTGGGAACACGCCTGTATTAAAATCCTTGAGAAACTGGATTATTGGTAAGAACTTTGACTGAAAATGGAATTAGAGCCAGCAAAATACCAATAGTTGGAGGAGAGTAAGAATGGGTAGCAGGAGATACTTCCCTAGCTCGGAAAGCCTGATGCAAAATTGGGTCTTTACCATACAGCAGAAAATGATTCCTCAGAGCCTGTGTTCCCAGAGTTGGTGTTTTTGCCCCTGGGTAGGGTGTGTTCTGTGTCACTTCTGACTGCATCCCCAGTACCCACTTCTTGCTTTTTCCCTTGCCAGTCAGGTCTTGTATTTGGGGTTCTGGGAGGTATTCTATCTCTTTGAACAGGGAATAGATTATCTTGGATTTACCCTTCTGCTCTGCCCCACTGTCACAGTCCATGTGTTATGTAAGAGGTCATGGGGAGTAATTAAAACTAGTGGGAGACAATGGTAGCTCTGTTACTGATATAGGGAGGAGCCTGGAGAAACAGGAGTTGTGATTGGTTCTGCTCAAGACATGTTGAATTTCATGTCTTTCCCTCAGGGTTAACCAAAGCGGCAATGTTTCCCTGGTGAGGATGAAAGTCACAAGTCAAGGAAGGCCTTTTTTCAGATTTCTCCCCTTCTGTGTATGCCTTTCTTTCTGCCTGGAACATTGTCCTGCCCCTTTTGTTTTCATGCTGAACTGTACTGTCTTTTATCATCCAGTTCAAAGGTTTCCTTTTCTGCCCAGTAAGCAGTCTTGTAAGGTAGCCACTATTATTATCCTGTTTTGTTTCTTTGTTTTGAGACAGAGTATGGCCTTTAACTCACTGTGTAGCCCTGGCTGGCCTGGAACCCACTGCAGTCCCCTTCCTCAGCCTCCTGAGTGCTGGGATTATAGGCACCTGCCACCACACCCAGCTATTAACTTGTTTTTATGGATGAGGAAATTGAGACTCAGAGGTTAAATAACTTGTTCAAGGTCGGCTAGTAAAAGTGGTAGTACTAGGATTTGAAGTCATGACATGCTTCATGCTCATAATATTTTCCTCTTGCTGTTTTCTAGGTGCTCAGTAGCTACTTATTGTATGAATAAAGTGATCACAACGGTCATCTCCACATGGAATTTATGGACACAGGCTTTCCCTTTCAGGAAGATATTTCCAGTGAGATAAAAAATAATCCCCAAATGTTTCCTAATATGTTCTCTTTTCTTTGTTCTTATTGTCATTGTTTTGGTTCAACCCCTCTTCATCTCTTCTTAGGCTTATTGTAATAGGCCTGTTATTTGATCTTATTGTGGGTCTCCTTTGCTTGAAATCATTTGATATGTTTGACTTTTTCACTCCTTTGCAGAAGATTCTCCATTGGCTCCCAGTGTCTTTAGCAGGTCTCGATCCAGACTAGAGAGTGAGCAATTCTTCTGTCCCAACTTTGGTATATCTCAAGAACTCTGGTTTGGGCCAGCTTCCCATTCTAGAATAAGTAACCATGCTGGGATAGTGAGAACACTGTAATCTGGCCAACTTCAGTCATGTACTGTGTTCTTTGGCCAAGTTGGAAATGGGACCAGGTTGGGAACAAAGGCTCACCAGGACTTCAAGTCTGGGAGAGACTACGCTGAAAGGTTAATTCTGGTTATCTAGCTACAAGGGGAAAGTGGATAGACTCATTGGTGTGGCTAACCACTTTTGTGACCTTCAAGCCTTACTTCACCCTTCCTGCATTAGTTCAACAGATGCTTACTGTGCTCAGTGCTAGGACAGGGATCATCAGTGTTTCTGCCTGTGGGAGCTTTTGGTGGGGTGGCAACATGTGAACAGGTCATGCTCCTTCCACAGGAAGAAACCAAGGCAGAGCTACTGGTGTATCACTTTAGATCTGTAACTAAATAACAGAATAGTGGAAT
>RJWT010031466.1:0-14369 GCA_004365215.1 Cuniculus paca | reverse complement strand
GATTTACTGTTGTCTTGTTTTGAAGTCCTTTATTGCATTCATTGTTTTGTTTTTATTGTTGCTATTCTGTTATGTTCTGTTTGATTTTTACTATGTCCAAAGTTATCTGCAGCTATTTTGAAGACGACAAAAGGCTTTATGGCAACTATTGTTGATTTTGTAATGTTGTGAAGTCCTGTATCACTTACTCTGGTTTCTTCTGATTGGTTTTATTTTCCTTGGTTTTATCCTCTTTAAAATAACAATAAAAAAATAAGAATATTTAATGATATGTGCCACTACTCAGAAGGTTGAGGCAGAAAGATAGCAAGTCCCAGGTTATCCTGGGAAACTTAGCAAGGCCCTGTCTCAAAAACTGGTGATGAGCTAGGGTCATGGATCAGTAGGAGAGTGCTTTCCAAGCATGCAGGTTTAATCTCTGGTAACCACCCCCACCCAAAAAAAAAGTCTATTTAGTGACCACTTGGTTGAGATTTAGACTATACTAATTTTGTTACCTTCAGGATGAGCTGCTTTTTTAAAAAAACAGTTATTAGAATACACTGTGTTCTTTAAAAATGACATGAATGGGGCCAGGAATATAGCTCAGTGGCACAGCACCTTCCTGGCAAGCACAAGGTCCTGAGTTCGATTCCCAGTACCAAAAGAAAATGATATGAATGGATAAGGAAAATGTATTTATACACAGTGGAGTACTACAGTACTATAAAGAAAGATAAACTTGAGGCATTTGTAGATAAATGGATGCAATTTGAGAACGTAATGTTAAATGAAGTAAGTCAGGCACACAACCTCAAATATATAAATAGGAAGTAGGGAGAATTTCAAATACTTCCCCAAATTACATATTCCATTGTTTTAAAAATATTTCTGTATATGCTAATTTGTTTCATTTATCCTATTAGCTCATCTTACTTTGCTGAAAAGAAAATTTTGTTTTATTCTGTTTCTTTTTGTAAGAACCTTTTTGGTTTATGTCTGGTACTCTGAGTAATTACTTTGAAGATAATGTTACACAGTATAATTAGTATTCTCTTATTATGAAATTTTGTTTTATTCATAAAATATTTTAAGTGATATGAAAAAACTACCTTTAAAATACTAATTTTTCATTATTACCTCATTCTCTGGAGACATACCACTCCATGATGGTACTCACTGTGAACTGTCCAGATCTTTATTTCTCTAGGCAGATGCTCTACTTTTTGTAACTGGATAATGCCAAATTATGTCCAAAGAAGATAGATGGCTTACTTTACTTATAATGAGAAGCCAAATTTTTTTTTTGCTTTTTGTTTTTTGTTTTGTTTTTGAAGCCAAATTTTTTATGGCTTTATTTTTTAAGAAATATTCTGTATAACATTACATAAAATGTTATAGACTTTAATGTTTTCTTTTCAAATATTTCTCAGATCCATAATTTCTTTTTCTTTTCTTTTGTTTTCTTTTTTTTTTTTTTAATCAGGAATCAAACTCAGGACCTTGCACTTGCCAGGCAGGTGCTTATGCCTCAGAGCTACATCCCTGGCCCAGATCCATAATTTCTTATAAAAATTATTGTCAACGTTAGTTAAACCTGTGATTCTTTATCATCTCTATACTATAATTCTCCAGGACCTGAACTATTCTCATTAATGATATATTAAGATGTACCGAGAAATGTACTCTGGGGTGATAATGATATCTAGAACTCACTTGAACTGGTCATGGTGGCACACACCTGAAGTACCAGCACCCCAGGAGACTAAGATAGGAGAATCACAAGTTCAAGCCCAGCTTGAGCAATTTTGCAAGACCCTATCTTAAAATTAAGCATGTATTTGTCCTCTTTATTGTGGGTGGTTTTTTTTTTTTGTTTGTTTGTTTGTTTGTTTGTTTTGCGGCACTGGGGATTGAACTCACAACCTCACATTTGTCAGGCAGGTGCTTATGCCACTGAGCTAAATCCCTGGTCCTTGTCTTTTTTGAGACAGGGTCTTGCTATGCCATTCAGGCTGGCCTTGAGCTCACTTTGTAGCCCAGGCTGGTCTTGAACTCACAACAATCCTCCTGTGTCAGCCTCTCGAGTGCTGGGATTACAGGCATGTGCCACCGGGCCCAGCCTCTTTATTGTTTTTGCAAAATTTTATCATCATTTTCCAATAAGATCTTCTGTAGAAAAAATCAGTTCATAGTATAGTTTCATTTCACAGGTGATAGGTAACATTAAGCCACTAATTAGCTGTCAGCACAGATCAGCTGTTAAGTGTCAGAGATTTGGAAAAAGAAAAGATCTTCACTTTTACATAGCTTACACTGCCATGTCAGTGTTCCTAATTATAACTCTGAGGCTAATTCTGTTCTCTTAGCACTTCTGCTCTCCAGGAGTCTCTTGACCCACACTCTTTACTATTAATATGTCCTTCCAGACACTTTTAAATTTATTTAGCAACACTGACCAATTATTATTTAGTGTTTACCAGAACCTCTCCTATTTGCTGATGATAGAGGGAAACAAAACAAACCTGACCTTTGAGGACTTCTCTTCCCTTAAAGTGGAGTATTTTATCCAGCATTTCTAGGTATTTTGTCACACAGGGGTTTTCATGTTGTCTAGTCTGACAAAGAACTATACTTCATATTTTACAAGAAAACTGGGCAAAATACTTTGTTAGTAATTTTTCACAATTTCATATTCTTACTCACATTTTAAAAGCCCTGAACTAATTTTGTCAGTATTTCATATATTCTGAACAATTATGAGTTTTTATTGTACCAAGTTGAAGAACTGTAAATGGATTAAGAATAGCTAATAATTAGTCTATACATATTGAAAAAAAAACTTGAGTGAGTTGCTATATGTTTATGCTGCATTTCCTGTAAGTATAAAAAGAATACAGTGGTACCTCAGTTCACAACCACTTTCATTTGCGGACAATTTGGTTCACAATCAGAAGTGTTGGGCAGAATTTTGTTTTTGTTTGCAAACTGCATGAGTTTGCACACACACACACACACACACACAAAAACCATGACCATGACCATCTTTCCCACAGAAACACAAACATGGCCATCTTTTCCAAAATAGTGAAATTAAGTTTGAGAACCAAGGTACCACTATATTATCCATATGCTATTTCTGTTAGGGAAATTTGAAGATTAATTTGATACTGGCCCTGGGCACAATCCCATACTCTACAGGCAAGTATTTTCATAAATTTTCTTAATTTTCTGTTGTGTTGTATATATTTTATTTAACTCTCACAACATTATTTTTAAGTTCTTGCGGGAAAGTAGATATTTGACTGTCATATTTTAAATATATAGAGTATAAAAAATCTTAATCAAGTGAATAATGTTTTAAGTTACTGTCTGTCATTACATTGTATCCACTCTTTGGTTGACAGTTTTCAGTCTCTCTCAAGGAGTTACATGGGACACATACGGGTCTTTGTACGCTACGTTTCTTCATTTATTCCTTCATCAGGTAAATCTTGGTACAGAACCCTGACAGTGTCTGATGAGGTTCAGAAAGTCAACCTATACTTTGAATTGGCACTTCCTCAGTCTAGTGGGCATTCTAGCACACATTCACTTATCTGAAAACCCACATTTTAAATGCTTTCAGACTTTTCCTCAGAACCACTTAGAGTGCTAGTAGTTATATTAATAGATGTCAGTACTCTGGGAGGATAAGACAAGAGGATAACTGAGTTTGAGACCAGCCTGGGCTACATAGTGAGTTCAAGGCCAACCTGAACTACAAAGCGAGACCCTGTCTCAAAAAACAACAACAACAAAAAAGCAAGAGAATAGTAAAACTATTTTATATCCTGTAAGTACACTGGTAAACAAAGAGTACCTGAGTTGTTAGTGAAGAAAGGAAAATTAAATTAAAGCAACTGGAGAGCTACAGAAGCTGTTTGTGGAAAATAGTGTTTGTAGGCATCTATCCATCTCACTAAGCCATTTACAGTTCTTAACAGACAAATTCATATACCCATTTGTTTTACATATAAATCTATACATTTACAAGACTGGGTACCTTTTGCTTGACTGAACAGACATTCCTTAGAGAACATGTTCAAGTTCAACATGGCTGGAGAATCCTTTTTATGTTGCACTGGCAGCTTTGTCATAAATTTTTTATATATGTAGGTGTCAACTTCTGCTTTATAACATCATCTCTTGGATGGTGATGATTATATTGTTACTGTAGAAAGTGAAAACTTTCTGTTTAATTAGAATTTACAGCATCCAGAAGTCAGTAGAAAAGTATGATTTAGGGACTGGGGATTTAGCTCAGTGGCGTAAGTGCCTGCCTGGCAAGTGCAAGGTTGTGAGTTCAATCCCCAGCATCACACACACAAAAAAAGTGTGATTTAATTCAGCATTTAATGATTGAATATCTCTTACTGGGTTGGTCAGAAAAAATGTTACTCATCTTAAAATTCTTCTATCTTAAAATTCTACCCTTTGTATGTTAAGTACCTAATATGTATACTACTTCTTCTAAGCCACAATAAGCATTAATTTCATCTGGATTTTCTTGCTGATGGCATACAGATTTATTTAAAAGAAACCAGCTGAAAATCATTTACCATTCACTCTCCTCGCTTCTGGAATTGCCTACCACTTCTTCAGCTTGACCTACACTTTAATTTTTGCGTGTTTTTAGTTTGGAATTTCTTAGTCATTAAATCAATTGTCTTTCCTTTTCTTTTCTTTTCTTTTTTGGTACTGGGGATAGAAACAAAGTTGTACATACCTGACAAGTACTGTATCATTAAGCCATGCCCCCAGTCTCTGCTGGTTTTTTTGTTTGTTTGTTTGTTTTTTGATTCCGTACCATTAGGAAAGCCATTCTAGAATTTTTTTGTTGCTTTCACTCACACATTCAGCTTTCCCTTTGATTTAAACAAATGAAAAGTGAGGGTGCAGAGAGAAAAAGAGAAATTGTTCGTTCTTTATTCATTTTATTAACCTTTTTTCTAAGGCAAGACTTTTTATTACTGCGATTATTTCTTCAAATGTGAGAATTCCTATACTGTAATGTTGCTGTCTGTATGAAACTCCATAATAGTAGAAATAGCACTAAACTGAGTTTCAAGAGACCTGAACTCTAATTCTTGCTCTGTTAATAACCAAGTATATAACTTTGAACAGTAATAATGCCTTCAAGTAGTATATGGAACTTCATGTATTATAAAGCACTTTTCAAATACCTTATGGCACCCCTGCATGTCTCCTTATTATGACATTGTAACTGTGATGAAAAGAAACAATGGGGGAAAAGGACAGTTTCAAAGAACATTGTATTATTTTCCTGATTTTTAGAAGTATAGTAATTTTAACAGTGATTTAATCTCATATCCCTTTAAAGTCTCTACTGAAGCAGGGGCAGATCTCCAGAGCTAGTTTTCAAACCAAAGCAATTTGATCTAAACCCCTTACTTAGGCATCATTGCGTATCTCTGTGAACTTTTTTATGAAACTAGACCAAACATATTTAATTCATCTGTAAAAGAAAATGTGTTCAAGTAATCAAATTTTGACAAGCAGAATTGGAGAGAAGGACAATATAGCTTGCCAGTTTTCAAAATACACTATGAGGCACAATAATTTTTAAAGTACCATAGTATAATGGAAATAGGCATATTAAAAAAGTAGCATCAGAAGAGTGTGTCCATTTTATATGTTCATAGAGAGAAGACTGAATGGATATAACTAAATATTAACAAGGGTTATCACTGATTAGAAGAGTCACAGGTATTTTTTCATTTTTAAACTTTGTTTTTCAGTTTATCTAAACTTAACATTTTAAATCATTTAGTATTAGCAAGGTTTTTTAAATTCTGTAAAGCAAATTTTAACAATATATTTTATTTAACAATATTGTAGCATATATATTGTTTACTTTTATGCGTGATGTACCCTGCATTTTCAGAATTTTTAACTCTGCAGAGTTATTCTCCAAGATGCCAAGTATATTATTTATTTATTCAGGGCTTAAATTAACTAGTCACACAGAATCGCCAGTCCCATCCTTCTTTTTGGTAAAGATGGAGAAAAGGCAATGGAGCATAATTGGTTTATGATTAAAGAGAAAGATTTTAGAACTATAACTTATTTTCAAGACTTGAATTGTGTGTTTTGGTGTTGGGGATTGAACCCAGGGCCTCACACATACTAGGCAAGTACTCTACTACTGAGCTATATCTCCAACTCCCTGATTATTTACTGATAAAGAAAAGTTATTGTATTTTATATATGTAGTTTCTGTCTGCTCACCTTACTGAATTCTGTACTAAGTTATAGTTGTTTCCCAGATGATTCTTTTAGGGTTTCTGGATGATCATATAATCATTTAATTTATAAACAATAACCTTTCTCTGCAATATTTATAATCTTTATATTAGATAATATCCAAACCAATGGAATAATTATTTTAAAAGATGAATAGATTCTTACGCTAATAACATGAAAATGTGAGTCCTGTATGTCAGAAAGTGAAAAAATAAAAGTTATAGAGTCTCATGTGCAATATAATCCATTATTTTAAAATATAAAAATAAGCCCTGTGGAAGGTTACTCAATTTGAGGATATTGCTTCTTTTCCAAAAACTCCTGTACCAATGTAATCTTAGTTCAGGCTGCCATAACAAAAATACCATAGACTGGGTTTTAGACTGGGGGGTAACTTACCCAATGGAAATTTCTCTGGAGGGTGGAGGTGCAAGATCAAGATCCTAGCTGATTCAGTTTCTGGTCAGGGTTGTCTTCCTGGCTTGTAGATACTTCCTTTTCTCTGTTTGTCTTCCAATGACAGAGAACCACGGAGAGTGCTTTTTCTTTACTTACAGGGCTACAGTTGAGTTGGCATAGGGCCTTATACCCTTATGATTTTATTTAACCTTTATTTTGTTTTATAGTTAAAGACCATGTCCAAGATACAGTGACACTGTGGGTAGGGTTTCAATATATGTATCCAGGAGCAACAATTCAGTTCACTGCAGGGCCTTAAACTCTTTTCAGTGTTCTCAGCAGTGCTGTTTATTTGAGAGTATTGCAAATAGGATTAGTTTTATCCTTATAAAAATTTTAAGGTGCTTGTTGCTTTGCAGTGTGTCATAGGAACTTTATCTAAGTTTAACTTTATGAATCATTTCCTCTTAGACACAAAATCGAATGAAGCTAATGGCGGACAACTATGAGGATGACCACTTCAAGTCCTCGCATTCCAATCAGACGAATCATAAACCCTCCCCAGATCAGGTAAGGCTGCTTCTGGCTGTTTTTGTTCTGTTTTAACTTTTAAAGTATTTTATATGAACATTTTGCAAATTTCAGTAAGTTAGAAAAAAAGTGAGTAACTTAAGTTTCTCAAAAACTCCACTTTTTTAATTTTTTTTAAACAGACTCAATTTTTGTATAGGAAATTGGTGATCCTAAATATTTTCTTAAGGGCTGGGGATATAGCTCAGTGGCACAGTGCCTGCCTGGCAAGTGTGAGGTCCTGAGTTTGATTCCTGGTACCAAATAAATAAATAAATATTTTTTAAAGTTACTTAAGATTTTTGAGAATGACAAAAAAATCCTTGAGTTGCATTGAGAAAAAAAAAAATCAATCCTACTGTTTTGTTTTGTTCTGTTTTGTTTTGTTTTTCCTGAAGAATCTGCCAAAGAAATAGTGCTTTATTAGAAAAATAAGACTCCTTGCAAGCTCACTGAAGTACAGTTCAGTATATGGGCTACTTCTGTTTAATTGCAAATTTATGAAATCTTTGTTTATCACCTATTAAAAGTGATGGTTAAAACTTAGTTTCTTTATTCCATTTCCTGATGGATTTCTTCAACATGTCATTCTCAAGGGAAATTGTTGCCTTCATCTTCTCAATACAAGAAACAGCAGATAAGTCTAAAGGAAACCATGTTTAGTTTCAGTTTTTTGAAGGAAAGGATTTCTCCCTGATCTTGAAAGTGGTGGATGGGAAACAGCAGTAAATAGATTATTTCATATCCCATTGCCAAAAATCAGCTTTCCACATCTCCATCACACCTAATTGCAAAATGTATAGCTAAGGGGGGGGAAATATACTCAAGTAATTACATCTGTATACCTAAAGAGTCAGGGAAAGCACCTCTGCTAAACATCTCCACTAAATGACAGCTATGGCATTATCTTAGGAGAAGCAGAAATATTGTAGTTGAAAGTAGTTGTGATACCCACATTGCTGATGTTTCTCAGATGCAGAAGGTATAGCCTCATCAGGATGACATTACTAAGCCAGTTGAGGAACACAGTATAGTTTAGAAAAGAAAGTACCAATCTTTAATGTAGGTGAAAGGGAGAGAGGGGTCTGCCTGGTGTCAGTAGTCATTCCCTGTCAATAAATTACTTTGTTTTCTTTGCCTGTTTCCCATTACATACCTGGAATTAAATTTATGCCACTATATATAAGATGTATGCTGGATCCTTTCTGTGAAATAAGTTCAGATATGAGTTAGTGGGAATTAGAATAGGGGGAGGCAAAAATGGAGAAAAATTAAAAAAGGCAAAACATAAAGAAAAGCCCCAGTTGGATAATTTTTCCTAGATCCAGTGTAGAGATGACATGTGTAATGATAAACTACTAAGAGAAGGGTAATGACAAACTAATAACTAATTTTTGTAGTTTAGGGAATTAAAATGTACTGTAAAGAGTCAAATTCTCTTCTAATACATTATGCTTATATCTTTGTTTTAATACTAACCAACTCTTTTTCATTCCCATGCTGCCCTGGGGCACTGTTCCCTTTGTCATCTCTCCCCATAGGATGAGGAGGAGGGTATATGGGCATAGCCAATCAGATGCTCTTAGTTCAGCCATTTTGTTCAGAACGGTGAGAAACAGCTTTACTTTTAACTACAGAAATGATTTTTGTTCTGTTTTGTTTCATTTTTCCTTTTACACAATCACTCTCACATCTTGTTTCTGTATAATTCATGAAATTCTGTGGTGTGCTTTCTGTTTTTTCATTTCACATGATTCTTGTGTGTATTGCTGTGCTTTTGATACAATGTTATTTTTTTCTTGTGTGTGATCAGTCACTTTTATAGTTCTTATATACATTTTTGGGAGAACTTTCAGGGCATATAACCAAATTTCTCAAGTTGTGATTTTGATAATAAATTACTCTTAGCAGTGTCTTGGTAAGATTTATAATGACTTCTATCAAACTGGCCGTAGAAAATTCATTAACTTCTCTGCTCTTAGCCTGGGTTTGAGATGTCTTTTTTATGCTAATTATAAATGCATAGTCTGTTTAAGAAAAATCTGTATTCTTGGCTGTACTTTACCTCCTTTTGCTCTATCTATAGAATACTCTGAATTCTCAGAGTCAGTACCTAGGATATCTACCTATAGCATCTCCTGGGGCTTTGACATTACTCTCAAACTACCCCTGAAAATAAAAAGGAGCAAAGAAGTAGAAGAAAACCTTTTTAACTTAAGAGTTCTTTTCTCTCCCTTTGTATAGAGCACTGCTTTGTTAAACAGTTGCCAGGACACTGCCTAGATTCTCTTTTCCACTACAGTTGACTGGAAGAGAGTCCAGTTTGCTCTGGTGCCCTTCAAATTTGACTAAGAAAACCCTTTTCTTATAAAAAATTAATAATTATGATTAATAAGTTTACACATACTGATAGTCTTGCATTCCCTCTATTCAGTATCCATTCTTATTAGTGACTTTAGTGTTTTGGAGTGAGTTCTCCCTGAAATGTCCATGTCTTGGTGTTAAACTGCTTAAAATGTTGAGGACATGTACAGACCTTTTACTGTTAAACACAGTAAGGATGAAGAGGTAAGTTGTGGAAAGAGGCCATACACTGTGAGATGGGCAGCTTTTCACATGGCTTTATTCTGCAGGAGCGAATGAAGGTGAAATGTGTCTGTGTCGGCCTGAAAGTTTGTTGGGTTAGAATGCTGCATAGAAGAGAAAGCTAAAACTTAGAAAATCAGTGTACTGCTTTACCTGCACTCTGCAAGGTACCATATTTGTCATCATGAGATGTGTGGGTACCTTACAATAGCAGAAAGTAGTTTACCCAGTGTCTTAGAAATAAACATGGTTTTGCCTTGCCCATTTTAACAGAACATGGAAGTTTCTTGGCTTGTCATAGCAGGAAGCTTCTCCCATACACACACCTAAACAGGATAGTATTTTGCTTACCAACTTTTCTAGCCAATCAGAAGAAACATGTTAGTGTTCTGGGAAACAGGCCCATTGGTAACTTCATTAGGAGACTGAAAAATGAACAAACCATCATATATATTTGTTCTAGAAGTTCTATTTTTCTCTTTTATCAGAATAAAATAACTACTAGCAAGAGTTCAGATGTCACTGATTTTACTTTTTCCGGTTATTGCACTATTGAACTTACTCACTAAATGATTAACTTCTATTGGTTTAATGCATTGAATTGTAATATATTAGCTGGCCTGTCTTATTTACTTTTTTCATTGCTGAGACAAAATATCCAGTACCCAGAGTTAAAGAAGAAAAGGTTATTACAGCTCACAGTTTGGAGAGGCTTCAGTTCATGGCTGAGTGATTCCAAAGCTGGATGGCATGGCAGAGGGGCATCATAGAAGAGAAACAGTTCATGGCAGGCAGAAGGTAGCAAAGCAATGAAGTAGCGAAGAAGCAAAGCTACCTCAGCAGCTTTCTTTCTGTCCTTCAATTCTACCTTTAGGATAGAGTAGAGTGTGGGCAGTATATAAGGGTAGGGGCACCCTTAATCCTAGCATTGCATCATAAATCAGCCCCAGCATCACACACACTAGATCTAGCCACTTCTAAGAAACCCCACCTAGGATTGCATGAGGCTTTGGGGGGACATCTAGACACAGTCTGTAACATGGTCATAACTGGAGTTTCTATGATATATTTTGAACTTCTAAAATTTGCCACAAACATCATTATGTCATAAAAATTTTACCAAAGGAATTGTATTAGTGACCCCTAAAACACTGCAGAAGTTTTGATAGTCTGTCCAGTTCTCTTTACTTGTTTTCCTTTCCAATTCTACAGACGACAGATTTTCTAAACAGAATTTCAAGTTTGAAATCAATGATTTCATTATCAAACTTAAGACCTTAAATGTTTTGTATCTAAAGCATTTCGAAGACACTTACTGGCAAAGTATAAGCCGTACTACTCAAATGAGAAGAAATGCAGAGCTGAAAGGAGTTTTAGACTTAAGTCATTTTATGGGATGTGTTAGAACATAATGATTAGAGCAGGCTTGAGAGTAGAATGACTGTGTTCATTACATCAGTAGCTGAAATTTTGGACAGGTGTTTAATCTCTGTACATTGATTTTTTTTATCTTTTAGGTGAAGGTTGTAAGAAGTACATGAATTGTGAGACAAATTAATCTGGAGCTAAACAGTACAGCTTTGAAATTAGGTTCCTTAACCTACTTTATGTCCTCAGGAAAGTTACTTAAACTCTCTGAACCCCAGTTTATTTATCTATGAAAGTCGGTTTATTAGTGTGTGCCACATAGGGTTAGATTACTCAGTTGATGTGTGTAAAATGGTTTGAATAGTACCTTACACCAAAAGCTACTGTACTTTTTGTGTTGCTATTACTTTGTTTTTTTTTGTTTTTTGCGGCACCAGGTATTGAACTCATGACCTTGCGTTTGCCAGGCAGGTGCTTATGCCACTGAGCTAGTCCCCTGGCCCTTGTCTTTTTGAGACAGGGTCTCACTATGCTGTTCAGGCTGGCCTTGAGCTCACTTTGTAGCCCAGGCTGGTCTCAAACTCACAATGATCCTCCTGTCTCAGTCACCCGTGTGCTAGGATTACAGGTGTGAGCCACCACGCCCGGCTTGCTATTACTATTTTTGTTATTGCTCTTGGCCTCTTTAACTTAGCTATATTCCAGGAAGTAGTAAGTTTTCAGTAAATGTTAGTTACTATTATTATCATGATCATCTAGCCAGTGCTGTCACTTTATAATTATAGTACACAACAAATATTTGAAAGTTTAGACTCAGGGTCCCCAGCTATTTCTGGAAAGAGAGACTAATGGCAGCTAATAACAGAAATAACCAAGATACATTGATGATTATATTGCTTTTTCATCACTTAAACTATGCTCTATATGTTGAAGAATTTTTCTCTTGGGAAAATACATTGATTTTTTTTTTTTTAAGAAATTCCTTATGTAAAACCTTTAGTCAGTGACTTTTTCTTTTTTGGTTGTTGTTGAGGGAATTAACTCCTAAGATGCACAGAAGATTATTACCTCCACTTAAAAAAGAATGACAGAGTCCCTTGTCTCTCTCCTTAGCCAGTGGAAAAATTCATGTGACCTATGATGCATTTTTCCTTCCTATTTCCTTTTGTTATTTTCAGACATTGCTGCTAGGTACTCTGAGTCCATTGACTAAGTAGAATCAGGGCATAAGTTGATCATTGTCATGTAACTTCAAAAAGCATTAAATTCATAGCAATGCCTTTATTACAGTTAATCATAGAACTTCAGACAGTGACACAGTCTGACAAAGTCTCAACCATCCCAGTGAGGAGTTTCAGAGCAAGAATTTCCTATCTAAATTAGTTTAGCCATACTACTCTCTATCCTTTTACTTTAAGTTTTCTTTCTTTCCTTCTTCCTCTTCCTCCTCTTCTTCCTTTTCTTCCTACTTCCCCTTCTCCTCTCAACAGAACAATGTAGGCCCCATGAGGACAGGGACCATAATATGATTACTTTTCTATTCCTGTTGTCTAGAACAATGTCTCATATATAGTAGGTTCTCAGTATGTGTGTGTGTGTGTGTGTATTTATAACATAGATGTATTTTATATTACCTTCCAAATTCATAAAATCCAGAAAAGAAAATATTTACATTGAAATCAAGAGCATGAAGTTGGCTATGAGCTTTAATATCAGTATTACTACTTGTACAAGAAAGTATAAAAAGAAGATAAGAAAAGTATCTACAAACAAAAGAACTCCAGAGAAATGAAAATTTGAAGGAAAGTCTTACTGTAGTCCTAGTCTCTAGATCCTACAATTTCATACTAAATAAAATGGAGTAAATAGAATTCAGAAATCTGTTTCATTTCCTAACTAAAAAACATCCTTCAGATAGAAACTTATCTTCTAATTACTTGTGGTTCACAGCCTTCATGAAGCACAGCCCATGTATTCTTTCTGAACTTCCTGCTATGGAAGTAGTCTGCATAAACTGGTATAAGATTCCTCAAGTAAAGGATGTACTTGGGCTTGTAAACCACAGGGCTTATAAATTGGTCTTGCTATATGCACATTCTGTGACTAAAATCTAAAAATAAATTGCGTATATTATCAGATCAGTACTGTGGCATATTAAAACAAGATTTGGACTAGTTTGTCACATGTCTTCTTTTTCTGAGATAATACAAGTATTAATAGAAGGTTTTGAGACAAATGTTTTAAAACAAAAGTCTTTCTCTTTTGACATTTCCTTTTTGTCTCTTCTACTTGCATTGTCCACATAACTCTCCTTATCTATTTGAAACATCCCAAAATTATTCTTATTGACAGAAGACTCGTAGATTCCTAGAGAATGCATTTATAGAAGGGTGGTGTTGATTCATCTTGAAACACTGTAGGGAATTCCAGTATTTCATCAGTGTGTATCAATACTAGGGCTGATTTTTGACACAATAGAATCCGATACTATATTTTCAGAAGTAGATCAGAGATTTTAGCAAAAGGCTTCTCTGCCAAATAGCTTAGAATTTAAGTCAGTGGAATTCAAGAAGCAGGAAACTTTTAATTGCAGAAACTTGAGAGGGAGAAAAGGAACATTTATTAAGCACTAATTATGTGTCAGACACTTTCATTGCTCTTATGTAATATATAATTTTATAGCCACACTAAGAACATCTTGCTTTTCCTATACAAATTAAGTAAGTTTCTGTGATTGTGCAACTAATAAATGACAGATGTTTAAACCCAGGTTAGATAGGTAGGTCTGTAGTTAACAGAACAGTGCATGCCTACCATGTGGGTTCAGTCCCCACAACTGCAAAATGTAAACCAAAATAAATGAATTAATAAATAACCCCAGCACAGACTGCAGATCCCATACTTGTTACACTGTAGTCTACCAAAAAAGAGATGTCTGGTTACTTAGATACAGTGGGTATTCAGTAGGAGTATGATGGATTGTATTCTTAATTGGTGAAATGACAAATTTATCTTTACAAGTCCAGAATTTCTGTAGGTAATTCAAGATAGCCCCTTACTAAAAGGAGCTTAAATGATTTCCAGCATCATTTCACTGGTTTGGTTGGGTTTGGTTTTTATAACTACCTACCTAGGAGCCGAATGAGGAATTTGAAACCTAG
>RJWT010031465.1:0-14375 GCA_004365215.1 Cuniculus paca | reverse complement strand
AAAAAAAAAACAAGAAAAACATAAAAGAAAAAGAAATCCTGTTATGTGTGACAACATCAATGACTGTCAAGGACATTATATTATATGAAATGATCCAGGCACAGAAAGATAATACCTCAGTGTCTCTTATTTTTGCGGTTTGTGTCTGGATGTCCCCTCAAAGACTCGTGTTGGTCACAGGGGCAGGCTTCTAGAGTTTGTGAATGATTCATGGTCCAGTGCTGGGATAGGTGCGTGAGTGCTACACCCAAGTGGGTGTGGCCTACATACAATATAAAGGACAGAAAGAGTCTTCTCTCTGTGCTCTTCCCTTTTTGCTCTTGTTGCTTTTCATATCTGCCACCACCATGAACTGTTGCCCTCTGTCGTGTGCAGCTCTGCCTTAGAGCCAGCCAGATATGCATAGAAACTTCCACAAATTATGAGCCAAATAAACCTTTCCTCCCTTCTTTTTGGGTGTCAGGTATTTTATCTTAGCGACGAGAGAAACGTAATCAAGACTAGGACAATATTTAGGAGAAGCTGGGAGGGAGTGAAAGACTTGGGGGAAAAAGGGTACAAAATCAGTTTGATAGAAGAAATAAGTTCAAGACATCTATTGTACAATAGGTAACTGTGATTCATATGAAGGTATTACATTCTTGAAAATTCATAAGAAAATGAACTTTAAGTTTCCTCACCACAAAAATTACGTGAGGTGAGGTATGTGTTGATTGATTATGTTTGGCTAATCCATGGTATTTGCACATGTCAGAGGATCATGTTAAAAGGTACAATTTTGAATTGATAAAAGGTACAACTTTGAATCAATAAATAAGTACATTTTTTCAATAGATACTTCACTATTAGATAAAATTATTCAGTTAAATTATTTTGAATTATATTTGCACGCTTTCACTTGAATTTCAGAAATTATTGATAATCTTAAAAGTGTAGACAACATTATAAAAGATATTTTTTTAAACAGAAAAATGTCTAAATTGTAGACTGGAATTCTTACTTATCCTATGAAACCAGGTATTAACTTATTTTGTAATAGATATTCTGGTTGCTTTTTGATCATGCTTAAAATTTATTCAGATATATGATATAACTGTACTTACATTTAGATAGCACTTGATTAGGTACTATTAGTTTGTTATGCAAATGCAGTAAGTTACCAAACAATTATTTTTATTTCTTCTTTATTCCCCATATTTGCCTTGCAAAAGAAGCATCCATAAAGTCTGACAAAGCAGTCCTAGGGTACCTAAAATAATAAGAAAAAACTTATTATGTTATGATTTCTTTACTTGAAATTTTAAGCTATCTTTTATGTTGCTAGATAGTAATCATATTCTCAGCAAAATACATACACTGTTCCCCATAGCAAAGCTGCAAGTACCAAGCTTTGCTTTTGCCCTTTAATCATCTTTTTAAAATGTAGATTTCACCATACTAACCTCACCAGACAAGTCCCAAAGTACTAAGAAATTGGATGACAGCATGATACAGTAGTGATAAGGTAAAAGAGGAAACGTATTATTAAGTAGCTTGATAGCAAAATAATATATTAAAGTGTCAGTTTGGATAAAAATATTCATCCATTTTCTAGTATCAGATGCATTTGAGGATGGGAAACTTAAATTTGTAGTTTTTTTTTTTTTTTCTAATAACAAGCTTTCAGAAAACTAGCAATCTGATGGGTGTCTCTCTGGTAACTTCCTTATAGTCTTTCTCTTCCAATTTCTGAAGCATGATGAAAAAGGGAATTGGGGTTTACTGATAACAATTATGAGAAAAAACTCCCAATTTGACCAAATACACAGGTGGAATAACCACAAGTATAAAATGTAGGTGGTTTTTAATGTACTAAATTAGGAAAATACTACAACTGGCTTCTGTGTCCAATATTTTAAGACAAATAAGAAAACAATTGTTTAATTAATTTTTACTAAGACATTGTTAGATAGATAAGGTATGGAAGGAAAGGTGGAATACATCGACTTTAATTTAAACACAAAGTTCTGTGAAGGATGTTCTGTTCTTTCATCTTAGTTGCATCTAACGTCAATTGGGGTCATAGGCAAAATGTAAGTAAGCAACAGTGTGTGGGCACACAGACCAGGAAGCAGGTTGTGCACTACTGAGATACCATATTACTAACCTGTACATGATAGTTTTACTATATTCTTACAGTTACACATCCAGTACACTTAATTGATTAGTGCATAAGTATTTATTATATTCAGCTTCAAGAGATTTCATGTAACTGAGTGGCAGAGTACTTGCATAGCATGTGAGAGATCCTGGGTTTGATCTCAGCATGGCCAATAAAACAAAAAAATCTCATAAAAAGAATTTGCATACAAAATATAGTTTGCACTTAAATTACTTCCTCCAGATAGCTTAGGAAAATGATTTCCCTAAATATTTTTAGGAACACTAAATTGAACTCTGTTTTACCTTCAAGTCATACTCATTGGTTCTTGCTGTCACTTATAAAATAAATCTGGTCATTATAGAAAGATAGGTTCCAGTTCCTTAATTCATTTTGTTCAGAATTCATGATTTTGTAATAAATATGAATTTTATCAAATAGTGTTTGATACATTATCATTATTAAGCAGTGAATAGTAGAAGTTATGTCAATCTAAGAAAATAGAATTCAATGCAACAGTTCTGCTCATCAAAACACTTTAAATTTGCCACTGTCGTGGTAGTGACACAATGGCAGTACAAAAATAACAAGAAAATACACGCTCTAATATTTAGCGTGAAAGAGCACACTGGATTGTTCAGCTCTCAGGCATACAAAACTATACTTTTGCCAGATCTAATTCCTCACAGACTTCAAAGCTGAACTAAATTTAGGTGTTCATTTACATGGGTGCCATGCAAGGTTAGAAACAACAAAAATGAAATAAACTGGCATCACTGTGATTAAGAATAAGGCTGTACAGTAGTTGGCTATAATGTAAAGTCATGGACACAAGATTAAATAGGAAAGTGAGGTGAGAATGTAAAAAAAAGCAATATATCAAATACAATAAAGAGAAAGAAAAGAAAATGCATACAAAAAGGCAGGTAATGGTAGGCAAATCAATGTTCAATTTTAGCTACCTGGTAAAGAAAATTAGATGATTTCAAAAAAAATGGAGAGGAGAAAAAAAGAACAAAACACTGAATATAGTTCCTAGAAAAACTGGGAACACATTACTCATTCCGACCACATAACAGCAGTTGTTTAACAAAGAAAGCTGTACCTTAAACTTGGTGTACCTAAAGATTTGTTTATTGGCAGAGTAATCACTTTCAAATAAAAAGGTACCTTCCATTTCAGAGACTCTCTTAGCAACTATAGCTTTTCATTTTGTAGCATAAATTGCTTGGTGGCAGTAAGTTTGGTAAACATTTTCAGAAGTCCAGGCCAGGATTTTATCATTATATGAATTCATGATTTAAAAATTCTAGAACTGTCAGACTTCTTTGTGTAATATCCTTTGCTGTTGACCCAAATTCCACAAGGAAAAGATCATTTAGTTTTTGGTAATAAATACAAAGTGCAATTTTTTATAATTAAGTTTATTGATCCAGTTTACATATATACTTAATGATCACATTCCTCATAAAGAACTTGTCCCTGTGCATGTTATATCTTGCTTTCCTTTTGTTTCCCCATTCCCCTCCCTTCCCTTCAGCCCCTCTTCCTCGTATTTACAAAGTTTTATTTCTATTTTATCCTTGTTTCATTTTTTATTTTCCCTTTCTTCTTTTCTCCCTCTCCCCTCCCCTTTGTTTTTGAACAATTTCTTCCTATTTTCACAATATTTATTATACATTTTGGTTCTTACTTACATTTTCAGTTTCTCATACCATAAAGACAATGCAGTATTTACACATGCGTGTCCAATTTATTTCGCTTACGCATGTGATCTCAAGGTCCATCCATTTAGCTATAAATTTCTCAAGTTTATCCTTTATGAATGAATAGTACTCCACTGTATAAAACAAACACATCTTTTTTTATCCATTCACCAGTTCATGGGCATTTGGGTTGTTTCCAAGATTTAGCTATTGGGCTGCTATAAACATGGATGCACATATATAAGTGTGGTATGATGCTTTTAATTCTTTTGGGAAGTTACCAAGAAGGGGAATAGGTGTGTCAAATGGGACCTATAGTCCTAGTTTTTTGAGGAATCTTCACACTGATTTCCACAGGTTGCTTCAGTCTACACTCCCACCAACGGTGGAGAAGGGTTCCTTTTTCCCCACAGCCCCACCAGCATTTGTTATTAGTTGATTTCTTGATGATAGTCATTCTTTCTGGAGTGAGATGTAACATTAGCATTGTTTTAATTTGCATGATTCGAATAACTAATGATGAATCAATTCTTTATATGTTCTAGATATTAGTCCTTTGTATGAGGAACAACTAAGTTTTCTCCCCTAAAGTAGAGTATTTTCAACAACATAATGAGTAAACAAATTATTTAATTTGAGTGCATTTAAATTCAGCCACTTCTTCCTAGGATTAACCAATTAGTCTGTATTTAAGGAACATTGGTAAATGTTGGTGGAGCAGCAATTCCATTTTACTAATTGTAAAAGCAGAGACTATTGTCGGCTGAGTAGGACATAGTAATTGTCATGTCTACTTAGTAGTTTGTAGATAGGCAGGGTTTCCTTTCATATTACCACATGGACGTACAAGGCATTACATACCACTGATTTTATTTTGTTGGTTCTCATGTTCTGTCATACAATATCAAGTTGAGCATTTTTTACACAATTTTAAATATTTCAGAGAACTAACAATAAGTCAATGTTTCATGTATGTTATTTAAAATGATAGTGAACTCTAACATATAGCATAGGAAATACGGATTTATTGCTAGATATAGTATGTTTATAGTTGTTATAGTTGGTACTCAAACTTTGGCTGCCTCACCTAAGGATATATCTTTAAAAAGAGGATATCTGGTCAATTTATCAAAGGGCAGTTCAGTTGCAATAATTCCCTTCCTGTAGTTTTTACATTTCCTCATCAAACATTGTCACTAATAGAACAAGAAGTGAAGACTCACAGTAAAAATTTAAAGTATGTGAGGAGAGAAAAGGACATAGCTCTGACACATAGGTCATATGCCAGGTACTTTATATGAGAATCTCAAAATGCTTATGTTTTCATTGAGACAACATAGTGAGTGTCAAGAGTCAGTATTACTACATTATAATTCTCAGGTCTTTTTTACTTTCAGTTCTATAATCATATTCTCCATCTGGTTGGTACTGCAATGAAACATTTTCCATAATCCTTTACTGACCCCAAATTGAGGAATACTTTGCAGATAGGAAGGTAATAACAGGAAAACCACCACTGTGCTATTATTCACTTTTAAAATAATTGTGTCTGCAGGGTTTTACTACCATTTTATTTTTGGCATTTATTAAATTTGTTGGCACAATTTGCTTACAGGTAAGGCAATAGCCACGATTATTTATGAAGTGCTGTTAAGGTATGTGACTGTATTCACTAATGTGTCCCTTTTTGCTGACAGGCATTTTGTGGAGACTCTCATCTCCCCACTGTGGAACTTGTGAGGTCACTGTTTCTACTTCCACTCACCTGTTCTTTATAGCTGACCTATGTCTCACACTTCCACTGCTGCCTTTGAGGCTCAGCTGCCACCATTGCTGGCCAGTGCCACCAAAAAGCCTTCTTTCTAGCTATTATCTTGTGTGTACTCTGGTTCCATTGTGATTACTGCTGAAAATATTTATAGTAATGTTTATAAAACATGAACATGATCACATCATTCTTTTTCCAGATACACTTTAATAGCTTTCTTAACCAATTATACTGAAATATAACCCTCTTATGAATCTTTGTACAGAATTTGGGCCATGTTTATTTCTAAAACTTGTATTTCCAGCTGGGTGCTGAGGTTGTTGCTTCCTAGTTTGTTAGTTTATTATTAAATATTCTAAAGTTTTCTAAGCCAATGACATTATGTTGGCAGCTTAAAATTGACTGTGATAGAAATATTTGCACCAAAGCAATTAATAAATGCTACACATTTTTTGTTTTTACCTATGTGGTTTTGAAAAACTGGTTGTTAATTATTTACTAGCACACCTATGTTACCATTGTTTTTTGCCTTAATAATTTTCTGCTTACACTGACTTTGTCATACCTAGCTCATGAGATTGTTCCCCTTACTTTAAATATTTTGTCCTTGCTATTCTCCGTGTCTGGATGCTTTTCCTTTGGCTTGTGATATGGCTGGCATCTTCTCAATGTTAACTTCTCAGTCCCAATACTACATTGCCAAAGAAACTTTCCGTGTCTATCTTAATCAAAGGACCACCATGTGTCACTCTAGTTTCTCAGTAGCACCAATCTTATCCTCAAAAGCTAGAACAGTGCTTTTGAAGTCACATGATTTTGCATCAAATGGCTTGCATTTGGTTGAAAACTGCTGAAAACCAAATAGAACATGAATTTGTCTCATAGATAAGAATCATGGAATTGGGACAGTGAAGGGATGGTGCCACAGCCAAATAATGACATCAAATGCTAGGTACCTTTCTTTTTCCTGTTCTACAGTCCTTAGCACATGACAGATATTTTCGTGATGCCAGAATGGTGGTTTCACTTTAGGCATTTAAACACATTACACCTGTCAAGAGAAAGAGGAAAGAGCTAGGGAATAAAGAGCAAATTCTGAAGGCATTATGCCAGCTTGTTCATTTCAGAGGCCTTGGAAGCCATGCCCTGTGGCTTTGTACCCATAATGACTTGAGCAAATTACCAGACAGTCTGGAAAGAGAAGTGTCTTCATGCTCCAGTTTCTCTAGTAGAAGAACAAAAGAGGGTTGTGGATGGCTTTGGGGTAGATAATTCATATTGTTTGCCATTATGCTCAATAAATTTTTGTAGCATCAGTAGCCAATAGCTTTAAATGACCCAGCTCCTTCTATATCCAAGTTCCATCTCAGATGAGTCATGGGTCAAATTGCACATTCTAAATGTTAAGCAAGTTAATCAAAACATCATTAAAGAATAAAAAGATCGTAATTGGATTGTTCGAGATTACTAAAACACATTCCTTCTAAATTCCAATATTCTCTTAAGTTTCAGTTGTTTCCTGTTGTCTTTGTTTTGTTCATAATGTCCCACTTGCTTTGAAGAAAGTCTTTCCAATATTTGCCTCCTTACTATTGCCAGCTATTGATTACGACTTGATCGTATTTCAATAATCCAGCGATATCACTACAAACATTGATTTTACTACAATACAATCTAAGGCCTTGAGCAATATTATGGCTGTTTGGCCGGTTCACAGTGGTTTATGTTGCTATATTTAAAAAATAATTTTGGTGACCCTTTGTGGTTTTATTTCCAGCTCATTTTATGTGTCAGGTTAGAGGAAGATAAAAGCATGGGCAGAGTCTAATATAGTTAGTTTTGAATCCTGGATCTACCATTAGTAGTTGTATGGCTTTAGGTGAGATAACCCATCTTTGTAAATCCTAATTGTTTTTTACTTTTCTTTAGCTTTATTATAGAAGTAATAATAATCTCTATATGTATTAGTGAAGATTTCAAAAGATGATCTGAGTAAGGTAAGTAATCACTGAATAAATGATGGCCATAAGCTCACTTTGTTCTAAATCCTTTAGCAGATGCTCAGTGACTCACAGAGTGCATTTGGGAACCACATCCTGTGTCAGAACCACCTATACTGTTACTATAAGAGCAGATTTTAAGGCTATATCCCCAGCATCTATGGGGTATTAGCTCCATGTGGCAACACCTTCCTCCTGCTGCTGCAGGTAGTAAAGCCTGTAGGTGCTCAAGTCTCATATAACATGGAATACTGCATCCTCCCATTACTTTAAATCATCTCTGGATTGCTTATAACATCTAATACAATGTGAATACTATATAAATAGCTATTACACTATGCCATTTAGGGAATAATAACAAAAATGTCCACGCATGTTCAGCACATACACAGTCATTGTAGGCTTGGATATGTTTTAACCCATTATTGCTTGAATCTGTAGCTTCAGACAGCTGATTGTGCATGAATTTCTGAGCCACACCTGAAATGTAGCCCCAGTTTTAAAGCTCTCCTGCTAGATTCAAATTCCATTTCGTTCATTCACTATTTCTTTCCTTAGAGAAATAATTATAATTCTATGGGTCTCAATTTTCTTTTCTGTGTAATGAGTATGATAATAATACCTACCTCAAAGTGCTGATCACAGCAGTAAAATGTTTTGAGCAGTGATATAATAAACACTATGTTTGGTAGCAGTTAGTATTATAAATTACACTTACATTCAAATTCCCAGAGTGTGTTGAGATTCTGTGTCAGTGATTTTCCACATGACTATACTCATGGGGATGCTCTGAAGATCCTGATGCCCAAGCCATTCCCCAGGTCAATGAATTGGAAATTCATGTGAATAAGATCCAGGCATTTGTGGTTTTCAGTGCTCTCAGATATTTCCAATGGGTGGCAAGTCTGAGAACCACTCTATTCTGTTATTTCAAAGCTCTCCAGGTAATCACGTTGATCAATGAATACTACCTGAGAAAGGTATACTGGTAAATGAATATAGGTTAATCTTTATTGAAAGAAGAAAAATTAAGAGTTCAGCCTCTGACCAGGACAGCCTGCAGAGCACAGAGCTATTATAAAAGTATTAAATACAGAAGATAAAGCTGGTAAAAGGAAAGCTGTGATTGAAATAAAGTTAATGGACACAGGGTTTAGAGTCACTCTGACCTAAACTCTAAACTCAGATTTTATGCTTGTTAGTGGCTTATGTAAACTCTCTGAGGCTCAATTTTCTCATTTGCAAAATGTATTCATTACAATATATAGTTATCACAAAGATAAATTGGGCTAAAAGATGTAAAACTCTTAGCATACAATGATTCTATCCCATAATTTTAATATCCCTTCCAAAACTTGAAATTAATTGCCACCGTAATAATATTAAGAAGTAGAAACAATAAAAGTGATCAGATCATGCCAATAATGGATTCGTACTGTTACTGGGAGGGGGGTCAGTTATACAGTGATACACTAGAGCGACTTTGTTATACAGGTGCACTCTGCCTCACATATGATGCTGCCCCTTCTGTCACTTTATGATGCAAATGAACTTTTTGTGAAATCGTGGCGCCATGTTCTCAGACTTCCCAGCCTTTTTAGCTATGAGAAATAAATTTCTTTTCTTTATACTTTACCCAGTTTGTGGTATCCTGCTATAGCAGCAGAATGCAAACTACCTTAGAATCATAATCCATAAATGAATCTGTTGCTATTATGAATATCTGAAAATATGGAGCAGCTCTAGAACTGGGGAGTGGGCAGAGGCTAGAAGAGTTTACGGGAGTAACTTAGCCAAAGCCTGCATCGCAATGAACAGAACATATTGGTGATTCTGGTGAGAGCTCAAAAGAAGAGAGAACTAAGGAAAGTGTGGAGCTTCTTAAAGATTTCTTATGTGGTCATGATCAGAATGTTGATAGAAGTACGGATAGTAAAGGCCCTTCTGATGAAGTCTCATGAAAATGAGAGATAAGGCATTGAACATTGGATCAAAGATGATCTTTATCATACAGTTGCTAAGAATTTGAAAGAATGATGCCCACATTCCAGGACTTTATGGAACATAGACCTTGAGAGTTTTAAATCAGGATCCCTACAAGAAAAAAGCATCTAAGCAGCAAACTCTGAGGCCGTTGCAAGAGTACTTTTGACCACATGGAGTGAGAAAACAGTTAACTTAAAATGTTATATATAATTAAACAAATAAAGTGAAACATATATTTAAAAGGGTAGTAGAATAAAAATATTAGACGATTTTGAAGGTTGGTCATATAAAGAGAAAAAAAGTTGTGTTTGAGAAAGGATATGAAGGGTGTGGCCAAGAAATTGTTAGCTGAAGATACTAATATAGGTAACAGGGAGCTAAGTACTGTTCATCAAGACCATGGAAGAAAGTCCAAGAAGGCATTTCAGATACTCCATCCCATCACAGAAGGCTGTGCCTCCCATCACAAGAGCTCTAGGAGGGCAGAATAGCTTTAGGGGATAGAGCAGGGATGCCTCAGTCTTTGCTGCTCAGTGTTCCTCAATGAACCTAGGCACAGTTCAAGTGGGTGCCTTGCAGTTTAGCTCACTACTCTGCAAAATGTAGGTGGTGGGCCTTGCCAGCTTCAACGTGGTGTGAGGCCCACAGACATGCAAAATGTAAGATTGGGGAGCATAGCTCCCCCCAGTGAGATTTCAAAGGTTGTCACAGACTAGCTGGGTGCCCAAACAGACACTTGTCACAGAAGTAGGGCTCCCCCAGAGAGCTGGGACTAGCAGAGCTGGAATAGTGGGGTTATCCCAAAGATCCTACAACTGTAGAACTACCCCCCAAAAGCATCAGCTTGGGAGAGTTGCAGAAATAAGACTCCAACTCCTGCACTAAGGTCCCCAGTTTGTGGCATAAGGGGTCAAAAGAAATTATTCTCCTGTTGTGAGATTTAGAATGGTTTTCCGTATTATGTTTTACACTTACTTGGGATAAGTTATTCTTATCATCTTGCCTATTTCTCTCTTTTGAAATGGGAATGTGTCTATCCTGTCCCACCCTGGTATTTTGAAACTAGATAAGTTGCTTTGATTTCATAGGCTTACAAGGAGAGAAAATTTTACTTCGTGATGAGTCACTCTTTGTGACTCACCAATAATTGATTCATATGATGTTTTGAACTTTGTACCTTTGAATTGGTGCAGGAATAATTAAGACTTTTGGAACCATTAAGATAGAATAAATACATTTGGTATGTAAGAAAGACATGATTTGGAGGAGGCCTGGAGCAAATGCGATGGTTTGAATGTCCCCTTCAAACTTCATGTAGAAATAAAATTGCCATGCAATAGACAGTATTAAGAAGTGATACCTTTTAGAAGAGATGTGGTCATGAGAGCTCTACTCCAATGAATAGGTTAATTATCAATATTCCCCATTAGTGAGGGGGTTAGTTATCCTGGGAGTAGCTTTGACATAAAAGCCAGCTCTGTCTTGCTCTTTTGCCATGTAATGCCCTCCATCATATTATAATACAGCAATAAGGCTCTCACCACATGCAGCCCTTTGGTCTTGCACTTTTCAGCTTTTAGAACTGGGCAAAATAAATTCTTTTCTCTTTGAATTACCTAGTTTGTGGTTGTCTAATATAGCAGCAGAAAATGGACTAAAATATCGTCACTATTCAGGTATTAAATAAAAGTTACCTTTATTGTGCTTTTAAAACAATGGAAGTGAAATGAATCTGGGGTGCAAAGGGGATCAAGGAAACTGGTAATATCCAAGTATTTTAATTACATAATGGGTTGATAATGTTAATCTGATCACTAGCAGATCAAATGAGGAGAATATTCAGAGAGAAAAAGTTGTGATTTTCTTGCTTTTGTCTGATTTTTCTGGCAGTCTCCCCAGTCCTAATTTGAGCTACACTAGCACACCCAAATATCTACATTAGTAACCAAACTTGTAGAACAGTTTCATAAAATAACCATAAGGAGGTTCTGAACAAGAACCTTAGGGAACTCTTATAAATAAACCATACACTTCATTGCAGTAGTTGTAAAAATAAGTATTTTGCTGACTTGAAGGCTTTTTTTTTTTTTGCTTCCTTCCAGATCCTGGCCTTGTAGGTTTCTAGTACAGAGCTAAAGGGAATCCGAATGCTGTTAAAACTCCAGTCTTAGGTCCAGTTATCACTTGCCCCTTTTGATTTCCAGCACCAGCCAGGTCTGGACTGGAGGAACTGATCTCTTCAAATTTTGGTTGTTAGACTTCCACTGTCCTTTACTATTGCCTCTGTTTTCCTCATCTCCCTTGGTGGGGGGAGATTACCAGCAAGACAGTCATGGTTCCAGTAGTCATTGCTTTCCAGTTCTTTCCCTCTATTCAGATAGACAGACAGGGCAGGCGAGTCACCTATCCATTTCCCAGGCAAACAGGAGAGACATGCTGGTCTCCCTTTTAGGCATTCATCTTCACTACAACTGGTTCTTTCCAAAACCTCCTCTGGTAATTGATAGAAAAGAAGCAAAATATCCAGTATGTACTCTGTGCCAAAAGAATGACAATTTTTCATGAATTTTCTCTCATCTCCCGGGTACCTGGTATAAGGATTATAAAAGACTTAATGTAATAGAACAGGCCTACCTTTACTAAGTCTTAATGGAGGTGTATCTGGTTTTTTTGATGACTCTTTTTTGAACATTGTTCTTAACTCAGATGGTCATAGGAATTATCTGAAATCTTAGAAAATACCTGAAAAATAGATTCCACTCTTAAGGTCTGATGTAGCAGGTCAGTTTAAAAACAAATTCTCAAGTGATCCAATGATCTAAAATCACCCATGCTGACTGACTAGAGCAATGGTCTTCATCTTGATTATGCTTTAGCCCCATGCCTAGCTCCTACCCTGTGCCAGTCACATTGGGTTCTCTGTGGTGGGACTGAACCAAGCATGTATATCTTTTAAAGTTCCCTACATGATTCCAGTGTGCAGCCAAGGTTGAAACCACTGTTCCAGAGATTCTTGGTTATTTTGTTTGGGGTGAATCTTATGAACTGATATTTTTTTTAAAGGTATTCAAGATAGTTTCTTTTCTTTTCTTTTTTTTTTTTTGATGGTTTTACAACTGGATAAGTTTATTGAAATTCAGCTGTATAATTAAAATAGGTGAATTTTTAATAATTTTTAAAGTTTTAAAATGAAAAAAAAATGATGATGCAGAATTTCAAAACAAGATAATAGGAGATTAACACTGGTTAATATATTGCACATTGCTATCTTCGAAGTAGTTGTTTAGATTACAAGATATAGGCTTGAAAGAAGTGATCAGACAATTGAACAATGGGTGTCAGAGGTAGTTTCAATGTACAGTGTAAGTTCAGAACTACTTGATATTCAGATTGGTGTCATTTTTCTCCAAACATCCCCCTTTGTCATTAATACCCTTCAGCCTATGGATTCAGGCTTGTTTCCTTGCTCCGAACCAGACCAAGCAAGTCTTGAACAAGGGTAACGGTGATCTAGAGGTCTAGATTCATGAAAAATTATGAATCCATGCAGGCATAGACCTCTATGCATTCCTAAACTAGTCTCATTAATTAACTACCATTCATTTAATAAATGTGCATCAAACACATACTACGTGCCAGGTACTCTGTAATGAATTGTGAATACAATGGCAAATATTATTTCTCACACTTCAAAAAGCTTATAGATTTGTCGGGGTGAAAGAGGGAAAGAAACATTTAGAGGTGCTCTGAAGACTATTAATTCTTACAGTGGATGAGTGAACAGAGAATCACAGGAAAGCAGACATGATAGCAACTACAGCTATCCTGAAAAGCCAGTGATTATGTGTTTGAAGAGCTGCTGATTGAACTAAAATCAACCCTATCCCACCTAAAATAGCCTCCACGGTGTGACTTTTTATCTACTTCATTGCTTACTACACTCGCCCTGATTTCAGCCTTAGCCATTCTCACCTTCTTTCTGTTCTCTGAACATTCCGCACTCTCCTGTGCCTTAGATTGTCACTTATTCCCTATGCCTGAAACATTTTCCCCCTTTCCGGACTTCTACTTCCTATCCAGAACTTGGATTGGTTGTTACTTTCACCACTCTGTGATGATACTATATATGTTTTGGTTATACATCCAAGTCCAACACATAGTGCTTTGCTTATAGCACATCCATCTTTCTTGTTCATCTGTGATACAAAAACCTGCACATTGTCACTGCATCTTCTGTCACGGTGCAGGGTCCAGCACTACTGAGTGAATCAGTGAATGAATGAATGAATGAATTGCATTCCAGGAGCAAGGGAGAATATGTGTTGAGTCAGAAAGGCATGGCGTTCTGTGGCTTGTTGTAGGAATAGCAAACATTTTAGATGATCAAAATATAGCATAAGAAAGAAGAGGTGTCCAGAGATGAGCACAAAGAAGTCAGCTACTAAAGGCCTTCTATACAACCCCAAGTGATCTGAGCTTCATCCTGTAGGATGTGACTATCCATAAGGTTTTAGTAGAGAAGAATAATAGTTTATCGTTAAGGACAATTAATTACTCTAGAAGCAGTGTGGAAGATGGACTGAAAGACTAATTTAAAGGAATTGGTCAGGAGCTGTTCGGGTGCTACAGGTGAGAAGTGGTGATGGCTTCCCTGAAATAATGACGTGAAGGAGCTACATTCAAAAAGCTTTTTGGGGGATAGACTCTAAAGCAATAGTAGTTGGTGACTAATTGCATGTGGGGGAGTGAATGCGAAAGATGATGACATGGGTTAG
>RJWT010031464.1:0-14373 GCA_004365215.1 Cuniculus paca | reverse complement strand
TCTTTCTATAGATGGTTGCATAAAAAAGGGTTCAAGATTATGAGTGATTTAATGAGCATGTCTTAATATCAGCCATACTTTGTTTTTCCACATCCACCTACTTTTCCTTTGATCTGATCTTTTCATTGTTGTGTGTTATGGTTTGTGTCTGGATATCCCCTCAAAACCTTATGCAGTCATGGGAGCAGGCTTCTAGAAGTTGTAATCCAATACTGGGATGATGGGTGGGAGTGCTACACTCACCATAGGGTGTGGAGCATACATACAATATAAGGGACAGAAACAATCTTCTCTCCATGCTCATCCCTTTTTTTTTTTTTTTTGCTGCTTTTTCTGTCTTTCAGCTGCCATGAACCCTTGCTCCTCTGCCATGCCACTCTACCTTGGAAACAGCTGATGAAACCTCCACAAACTGTGAGCTAAATAAATCTTTCCTTCCTTCATTTTGGGTATCAGGTATTTTGTCTTAGCAATGAGAGAAAAGTAACTAACTCAGAACTTGATACCAGAAATGGGGTCATTGCTGTGACTATACCTGACTGTGTTGTTCAAGAGCCTTCAGGAATGACTTCTGGGAAGCATTTGGAAAGGTTCAGATTTGTCACCTGAACAAGTAGAGCTGGAACACTTTACACTGTTCTATATGTGAGATTCTAGTCAGAACTCAAAAAACCAGAAAACTGATGAAGTCCAGGCTCAGTAGGTTTCTGCTGGGAAGAAAGACTGCATTGGCTGTTGGTCTCCAGATGATGAGTGTTAAGGCTTGGCAGAAAGCTTTTCTGCATTTTGCTCATCTCCAGATAATTTGTCTGAGACTGAGATTAAGGACAGCAGATTAATTAATCTGGCAGATGAAATTTCAAGGCAGTCTAATGTTGGGGCAGTGGCATGGCTATTGTTGGGAGCTTTTAACCAGATTTATGTTAAGAATCAAGTGCAAGGAGTCCAGAAGGATGATTTAAAATGTTGTGAGTTTGGCCAGAAAAAAAGCTCCGGTAAAATTGTGAGCTACAAAAACAAAGCTGAGAAGATCTTAATTGCTGGTAAGGAATAGGGGAATATAAAAGAAGAAGAAAACCCAGAAGTTTGGAAAAGTCAGAAATATGAATCATCTAAGAAAAGTTGCAAGGATTGAGCAGAGCAGGCTTAAGAGAGAATCCCTGGGAGCTACAATCCCTGAAAGTGCCCTAGGGGAGGATCCATGCAAGGCTTTTGGCACTCACAATTTGCCAGATTGCTTCACATGGAACTATAGGACTTAGTCTTTGTCCTGCTGGATGTTAGAATGGTGTTGGTCCCATTTCTTTGCATTCCCCTGTTTGTAACTTTTGGAATGGAAAAGTTAACCTTCTGCTATTATATGTTGGAAGTGTTTAACTTTCTTTTCATTTGTACAAGAGCTCACAGCTAAGAGTTTGTTTTAAATATCAGAGCAGAATTTGGACTTGGACTTTTCAGCAATGCTGAAAATATTAGAACTTTGACAACTGTTGGAGATGAACTAAATATTTTTTGCATAAAGGATGTGCATGAGTCTTTGGGGGACCAGGGGTGGAATGTTATGGTTTGTGTCTGGATATCCCCCAAAAACCTCATGCAGTCATGGGGTCAGGCTTCTAGAATTTGTGATTAATTCATGGTCCAGTGCTGGGATTATGGGTGTGAGTGCTACACTCACCCTGGGGTGGGTAGCCTACATACAATATAAGAGACAGAAAGTCTTCTCTGAGTTCCTCCCTCTTTGCTCTTTTGCTTTTGCTTTCTGTTGCTGCCATGAATTTTTGCCCCTGTGCCATGCCACCCTGCTGTGGAGCCTGCTGATTATAGACTGAAACCTCCACAAACTGTGAGCTAAATAAATCTTTCCTTCCTTAATTTTGGGTGTCAGGTATTTTGTCTCAGCAATGAGAGAAAAGTATCCAACACACCGTTGTGCTGAAAAGCAGCCCCAAGCTAGATTTGCTTTATTTTTCTTTTAGCTCTTTGCTGACCAGAAAGATGAGCTACTCCCAGGCATGCACCTAGTGCTACCCTGCCAAGAGGTAATGTCAGGTGCCACCAGCTGCTCCTTGGAGTCTCTCAGGGTCCTGGGTCAGGCTGAGCTTGCAGGTTGGTATATTTTCTGGTTCAGGAGGAGATTTGTCTCCATTCTGTGTCTTTATTTTTAGAATCTCATTCATCATCATGTTACTTTAGAGCAGGGAATGCATCAAAACCAGAATTTACTGCTTTGAATGGACCACATTTTAGAAACAAATCAAACATTTAGCTCAATAGTGTAAGTACTCAATTTCAGCAGTTGGAAGTTTATGCTATGATTATGTCAACTTGGTATAGGGCAGATATCCCAACTGTCCTTTCCCAAGGGTGTGAAGTCACACTGAAGAATTTACACTCTGTTCCTTCAGTGATATTCTATTTAAGGATAGTTTTCATTTCTTTTTTGTTTGATTTATTTATTTATTTATTTATTTATTTATTTGAAATTAAAACCAGGATCCTCACACTAAACAATATACCCAGGAGTTTTTTTATTTCTTTGAATATTTGTTTATACATTCTTAAATAGGGTTTTGCTAAGTTGCCCTGGCAGCACTTAACTCAAAATTGCTATCCTACGGGCTCAGCCTTTCAGAGTACTGAAGGTTTATTTTCCATTCCCTGATTGAACTCATCATCTAGTGTCTTCTCTGTCTTTAGTCTTCACAATGAAAATGAATGTTCTGTTATCCATGACTGTAGGATGGGAATAAAGGACACAGCTTGAGAAAGGTCACTTAAATATGCCTAATAAAGTCTGATATTCAAAACAGATGCTAAAGGACTTGGAAACTATAAATGTGGAAAATTATCACTTCTGATCATATTAAATTGACTGAAATTTGCAGGAATATATTTGGCAGCTGATTGAACATCCTGAGAGACCTTTGTATGAAGAGTAGTTTATTTAGAAATAAAGACTAACACAGTTGGTATAATGAGCTATTTGCTAATCTTTTCATTTTTTGATGTGTCATTCTTTATGCTTGAGATCAATTTCAGGCTAGAAGTATTTCAAAGTATATGTTTAATATAATGGTAGCGTATCTGGACACAGATGGAGACAGTATCTTTTGGTTCTAGCGATCTGGTGCTTTAGAAAAATTCTTCATGCAAAACTCAAACCCTTCCCTTGGAGCTGTTCTGTATGTGTCTTACTGCTATGCACACCACAGTTCAATTTTTTTGTCTAACCTCATGAGGAATATATCCACTTCACAGAGGTAAAACAAAACACACAAACAAAAAAAAACCCGCACTTTTTATTTGTAAATGAATGCCTGCATTCATGTCTGGTTTCAAGTAAGAGGTAATTTCTACTCAGCATGGCATGAAAACAAAACAAAATAAATACATAAGTATAAAGCTCGAATAGTTTTAGGATGTTGTTTAGTTGAGATTTAAATAAACATGAATATTATAACTAATTCATGAAAAAGGATTGAGAGCAATTTGCAGCAGGGTGTGCAGGGACATCGTGGTGAGATGGGATTAGCAGGAATTGGACAAAGTGTGAGGAGTGGGGCCAGCACAACCGTAAACAAGGGCTCCCTGGGGACCACAGCAGGGCTGTGCGCAGGGCTGGTGTTGGGTGGTGACTGAGTGGCAGAGCCTACCTGCTTTTGTGCCTGACATAAAAGCCAAATCATGGCTCTCCTCCAAGCACAGTAAGCAGGGCTCACACAGAGCCAGTCCCTGGCATCTAAGAGCCTAGCCTGGCTGATAGGTCCAGGCTTCTCGTGTTTAGATGCACTTGAGAACAGATAATAAGGCAAGAGGTATCTAACCACTAACTAGTCCAAAACTCTCCTTTAGCAAGTTGTTCCTCATAAAAACTCAAAACCCTATATATAGAGATTAAATAAAGAATTGATAGTGATGATGACAGTCAAGTTTATCCCTGGTATAGTTGCAGGTTACAGAAAAAGACAAGAAAGAGAGAGAAAGGGAGAAAGATGTATGGATGAATGATAGACAGATACTTAGACAAATATGGAGATCCTTAACAGGACATTATGGAAGCAAGATTATGACACAGAGAGATACACAGATAGCTACAGATGATAAGTGGCTAGGGATAGATACAAAGGCAGATAGGTAATAGATAATTTGGAGATACATATGTGCACACACATGTACATGTACATATTTCTTGTTCTACCATGAGTAGAACTAGAAGGACAGTCATCCAGTAGTAACAAAGGCATGCAGCACACACATCCAAAAGAAGCTTGGAACACCTTACAGTACAGGAAATCAGTGAGTCCTTCAAAATAAGTAAATGAAAACTCTCATACTGATGGGGATAAGTCAAAAGGACACAGGAGTCAAAAGACTATTCAGTGACCACATCTAAAATGATGTGAGGAAAAGAAATGGTTGAATTATAACCCAAAGAACAATGCAACTGGAATCCATACTGATATAAACAAATTATTTGATAGGTTAATAACTAAATGACAGGGTGTATTAGTCAATTTAACCATTGCTGGGCCAACGCCTGCCACCTATAATCTAAAGGAACAGAGAATTGATTTAGCTCAAGATCTCAGGAAAGGCAGACCATGCTCAACTGGTTCCCGTGCTGGAATACCATCACAAGCTTGTAGAGGAAAGCTGCTGACTTCACAGAGGCCAGGAAGCAGAGCAGTGGGGCAAAGCCTGAAGGCAAGAGGCCAGGGAGCAGACATAGTACCCAAGATCATCTCTCCATGACCCACCCGGACACACCCATAAGTGTACCTTACTAGTCCTTGGGTAACTTCCAAGCCAATCAAGATCACAGTTAAACTTAACCTTAACCAAGATATACATATTCTGAAGAGGGTTTCAAATAATGTGCGAAGTTACTCCTGCTGAAGGAGGCAGAGCATGCTCTGAGTCCAGAAGTGGGCCTATGCTTAGAAACCTGCTCCCCACGATGGGGAGAGACCATGAGGACAATACCAGACAAATTTCAGTGAAAGGACTTTATACATAAAATCCAACCAGCAATTCTCAAAACTGTTAAAGTTATCAACAACAGGAAATGTCCAAGAAACTATCACTTCCAAGAAAGTCTTAAGGAGACATGATGACTGAAGGTAACGTGTTTCAGATGGGTTTCTTGGACAAAGAGGGAGCATCCGTGAGGCACAATGACTTCCGAGCAAAGGGTGTCACTGATACTGGTGTGCCAGTGCTGGTCCCTGGTCAAACGATCAGGCCTAGCCGCAAAGGTGCAACTAGAGGCAGGTGGGAGGAAGCGCAGGCAGGTGCTCTCTGTGCTGTCTTTGTAAATTATCTATAAATCCAAAATTATTCCCAAGAAATTATTTACTCAGACACTATGAGTGAAGTTTATGGAAGAACTATGTGTTCCCCATGCCTGGCTTTGTCCTGCCTTCTCCTGCCATGTTGCTGTCTTCCTAGGGTCCTGGTGAGTTCTGCTGTTCTCCCATTTGGTGGGGGTGTCATGTCCCTGTGCCATGAAAGGAAATCAGGGACCAAGTGTCTGTCTTCTGTGGTTCTCACTTCTACCCAAGAGGCAGCACAGTCCTGCCACATACCCCAGTCCTGGGCCCATGGCCATGGCCCAGAGGAGTCCCCAGGAGCCAAGTCCAAGTGTGGCGTACTCCTCCTCAAGGTGCTAAGTCACAGGGGACCTGTCCTGCTGAGCCAGTCCACACAAAGCCCTCACTGCCTCCTCTCCTACTCACACACAGTGACAGCTAGACTTTTTTTTCTGCATCTAACACCCCCAATTTATTGCTCCTGGGACTGCGTTTGGATTTTCTTTCAGCCTGACTCAGAACTCGCCTTTCCTTTCTTTGTAACTTTCTACAAGATTTAAGATACAGCAGTGCACTGGGAAAAGTAAGGTTGTGCTGCAGGCCCCACTGAAGTAGGAGGGCAAACAGTTAATTCCCTGCTGCATGACAGCTGCTCAGTGAACAATGGGCTTCAGGAGTTGACATGGGATGGTGAGGAGTGAGGGGAGGAGAACTGAGTCACAGCTGCACGGAGCAATCACGGAGAACATCGACTCTCTTCTAGCCAAAAGACCATTAATACGTGTGTCAGCCCGAGAGCAGATCTCATCGCAGGCACGCACTGGAACAACTCAGGAGAGAAAATGAAGACTATCCTTAGGGACGGACTTTTCTTTTTCTCTGAGAGAGTCTTCATTATTCAGGCATTGTGATACTTTTCCTTTATTTGTGTAAAGATTAAATTGCACATGATTTCTAATGTTTCTGCTACTCCAACTGTCATAGGTCGGTGACCTTCATGCAAGGAGATAATAGATACATCGTCTGCAGCTCCGGCTTCCGCTGTTCCTCCACACCTCAGTACTTCCCTATTGTTATAAGTCGAAAGCAATTAAATAAAAATACAGGATAAGGCAGCTCGAGGACGCTGAGAATTTCATATATTTCTTCATGTGTCCATCTTCGAGCATGGACCTGCGTTATTATCCGGTGGAATGTGGAGAATCAGGAGATGAGTGTGTGGAGCCTGAATCACGGGAGAAATGAAACATTATTGAAGATGTTCACATGGAAGAACAGCAATCACATAGCCTTGAGAAACGCACGCTTCAGCCTGAGAACTTCTGATCAGAAGGCTGTTGACGAATCCTACATATTGGTGCCATCTCTGGTTACTCGGTTTCCTCCTTGGCTCTCCTTATCCTCACACGAGTTTAATTAACATTTGGAAAACCCATCCTGGAAAAACTAGAGGGAAAAACTAGTGGATTCTTTCATCTTCTTAATGAGTGATCAAATAGGAGGACTCAAATATTTAATGTTTTCAATATATTTCAGGAGTGCTTACTTGAAATTCTACATTTAAACAAGTCCTGGCTGGCCTACTTCCCTTTCGAATACTCCCTAGTTATCCAAAGGAGAGCTCTCTCTCTTGCACTGCTTCTCTCTTTCTCTCTGTCTCTCTTTTCCCTTTCCCCACCTTCATGTAAATCCTTTGCTTTTATTTTAAACTCTGCTTCTTTAGTTTTTTTACAGATGCTGGGTTCCAGTCTTTCTCTATTTCATTCTCCCTCTTTCTCCACCTTCAAATAAATCATCTGCTTTTATTTTTTTTTAAAAAAAGTACTAACTCAGACAAAGTGGTACTGTTTCTGTTGGTAATATCCAGTTTTTGTTGAACAAATTCTTCAGTTGCCCTCTGTCCTCTCTGCTGGTATCTGCCTCATCCTGCTCCACTCTAAAGAGTAAAAAGAACCCCTCTGTAACTGATTTGAGTACTCCCTTGGCTGACCTAGAATCCAACTTTCCTGAGCTCAGCACAAGCTAATCCTAGGAATCATCCTCTGGGAAAGTGCATTCCTTTCCCAAAGATAACTCAGAAGCAAAGATAATTCAGTGCTGCGAATGCTTCCCTTCTGCTCTGGTTGGGACCCTGTGCCTTTCTCACTTTTGTCACCCCCTGTAGTGAGGCGTCCAGGTAAGACTCCTCCCTCCCATCACTGGCCTCCTCATCCCCACCACAGAGGAAGAAAATGCAATCTATAACTTTGTTTGGCCCAGATGACAATGGTTCTCCCCTTACACTGACAACACCGTGAAGCCACAGTCTGCACTCTAGGATCTCTGGCATCCCTAGTAATACCCATCTTGATCCCCGATGAGACACAGTGTCAGTGTCACAAGATGGGGTTCTCCATGGCTCCTAGAGCTTCTTTCTCCCCGCCATCTGCTCGTGTCCAGGGCAGGATCTCAATGGCCAAGTAAAGGCACATCACTCCCTCACCTGAATGATGATTCACAGACTCACGCCCCCCACCCATCATATAGACGGTGGTCCCCAGCCTCTGAGTCTGTGTGTCATACCCTCCCACACTGAGTACAGCTGATTCTTGTCACCAACAAGGTATTGCAAGGAGTGAGCACAACAAAGTATCAGCCTCTGTCTCCTACTGGCTCTGGGAAGACCATGACCATGTTTTGAGGACAATCCAGCGGTCCTCGAAGCCTAGGCAATGGTGAGGAATGGACGCTTTGACCAACAGCACTGTGCCAAGCCTTCTCTGTAGGCTCAGATGGCTACAGCCTGACCAACAAGAGGCCAGTGACTTCATAAAGACCTTATTCCAGAACTGCAGGCTGAGTTGTTCCTGCATGTGCGTCCCACGGAGACTGAATGAGATCATCAGTATCCACTGTTCTTTCACAGCCAACTGGGGGACAATCCGTCACTTATATAAGATAACTTTAGCACAGGCCACAAGATTCATCTCATTATATCCATGCAACTCTCCTCCCAGGGGCTTCCTTGTGAGAAGGGGTTCTGCAGTACATGCACTTGGCCCGTCGCCCCTCCCCCAACTTTCTCACCTTTCAACTTCACCCTGCACCTTGGAGCTCACAGCCTGTCATGAGTTAAATTCCCTTTATCCAAATTCCTTCTAACATTTCACTGTAGTTAAAACCCAGTCCTCACATAATGGCAGTGCATTTTTTGGTAGAGTTCTTGAGAAGTAGCTTCTTTCTAATATAATTCATATCTTCATCTTTAATTATTTCTGGCCCATTCTTCTTTTTCCACTGTGAGAAATCCAGCTCTGAAAATTGTGCCTTTAATTATATCATCTATCATATTATATGTCTTCTCAGATATTTCACCCCATTTCAATGAATTTTCTCCCATGTTAATTTGCTTATAAAGCTTTCTGTTTGTAGTGTTTATGTAGATGAGATGCCCTTTCTTGATCTCTTAGTTTACAATAACTTAAAATTAACTTACTGTTGAAGATTCTTTGGCATATTATTTACAGAAAGCTGTATTTATACATGGGGCAATCCTGGAGTTATAGAGCAGAATGTAAAATATGTGGAAGGGTTTAGAATTCTTCATGTATTCCACTGAGGCTGGCATACAATGTGGCATCAAATTCCACATATACCAGAAGTTTCCCAAAACTGCAGAAGAGGAAACTGAACTCTTTTCTTAAAACCTGTGCTGTCCAATCTGATTTGTCTGCTCTTGGGCAGCCCTCTCCTTGGACCTTCTCAGTAAGGACCAACCTGTGATTTGAACTGCTCAGAGAAACCTTGTAGGCATCAACTCTTAAAATCATCTTTGCCGATGTTAACTGAGTTGCCTGATACAAAACTATTCAGAAACAAATAAAAGAACAAAATATTGACTGAGTGGAAGGGTGATGATATCCCTGGCAGTGAATGGCCTGCAAGGTCCAAATACCAGAAACAATCATTATGAGTTTCAGAGCAAAGGTAGAACCCAAGAATGATATGTCCTAATGTTCTCCTAACAGAGTCACTGTTAATGGCCAATGAGAGGATAATACAACATCTTAACAGAAGAAGAAACAAAAGCCTCATTTCTTAATATGCAGGCCCTTACCCATCTCTCTCCAGATGTTCAGCAGTATCTAGGGATATTGGGAAGTTTCTGGCTTTCACAGGTGGGAACAAGCGAGGTTAGTATACAGTGTGTAGAGGTAAGAGAAGGTGTAGAACATCCTACAATATCTGGAACAGTTCCAACCACAAAGAATGATCAGGCTCAAAATGACAGAAGGGCTAAGAGTGAGATATTTTTGAGCAGTCTTAAATATAAAAGAACACAAGAAGGACATGTGGATTGAATAACTGTGACTCCAAGGAAGGTTTCAAGTTCTCCTTGAAATACAAATAACATTTGGTTGTGGGGTGAGGATGGAAAGGCAGAATGAAGAGAATTGAGCACAGTCTGAGGTATCCAAGCAGGAAATGGGATATGTAAAGAAAGTAGGAAATGGGCATTTGGTGGAGAGTTCGAAACCTCGAATAGTTGAGGGGAAGTATATTTAGAGGAGATCGGTAGCAGTTATGAGGAAGAAAAGACCCAGTGACATGTATAAAGAAATTAGGCATCATGTCATGTGAAGACTTTAGATCCCAGATTTACAGGTTTGCTAGGGGTCAAGTCTGGGGGAGGGAAGACATGAAAGGTCTGTGTGTGCAAAATCCCAGAGCAGGAGGGATACTTGCTTGCATATATGCAAGTCAGGTTGGGATCTTATGGTCCAGGAGAAAAGTGACCCAGAATGAAGCCCCAAAAGGAGCTCAAAAAGTCATAAAAATGAAAGATAAAAGGGGTCTGCTAATGTGAGGTCTATGAGTTTTGTTAGAAATGCTAATCTAAAACTTTCAATAAGGGGAACTATTGAAGGTTTTTAGCAAAGAGGGAGGCCATGAGTGGATTTGCCTTCATACAGTAGAATCCTGTGGAGACCAGGTGTGTATGGGAAGCCAGAGTGCAGCAGGAAGATGCAGACAGGGAGGCAAGAGTAAGGAGCCTGTGCTGCACCCGTAGAATTCTCCAATGTTTCCAGTGACCTCCTGTCAGCCTTATGAGTGTGTAAGTTAGGAGTATTTTTTTCCACAAGTTTTTTTTTTTCCAGAAGGTGGACAGGGTCCTGGTGAGGGGAACACCTCCTGAAAATACCTACCTCAATTGCTTGCAAATACATCCTTGTGACCGAGAATTTTTAAAATAGATTTATACTTTCATTATGAACCCCAGTTCTCAGATCAATTACATAATTCCCTCCTCTGTTAAATAACCCATGCCTATTATTATGCATTTTCTCTCAAAGAGTTTTAAGCATATTTTAATCATCTTTGGTTGTCTGTAAGGAGAAACAGAATCAAGGCCTATATGTCCATTAGAGTGAAGAATCCCGAGTCTGGAATATGGCATTCCCGCGGTGTCCTAGAGTGGCTTTCTTGCAGGCTTGGGCTTCTCCCAGGGGAAGAGGAATACTCATTCTCACACAGTGGAGTCCCAGACTAGAAGGAGAAACTGGGATCTAAAAGAGGGCTCACAGAGTGCTGCACAGAGCTCCCACTGGTAGGACAGGGGCAAAGGCTGTGATCATGTAGCCAGATCAGCAGTATCCTGCTGGCTGCTTTGGACCCCAATAGACAGTGCCAGAGAACCTAACCGCAGAGATCTGCAGGCGCCCTCTTGGCGATGGTCTCCTTGCTTTGCACCGGGAAGGTTGCTGTTCATTGCCACCGACACCACATCTGGGTGTGGAAGCATCTATCCTGACCTCTGTGTTCCTGCAGTTTTCTTTCCCTTATCTTGCCCTTGGTTGTTTGCTGAGCTTTTCTACCAAACCTAGGACAGAGGAGAGAGTGGGGGGGGGAAGCAGACCTCCAAGGGATGCTGCTTCTCAGGTGCTTGGTAGAGGCTTTCTAGACCCCAGCTTCTCTCTGATGCCTCCCTGCACACGATTTCTAGCAGGAGCTGCACTAGTCTGGCGCACCATGGACTTCACGCGGCAGTGCACTCCACGGCTCAGCCGCGTGCCCTGAACAGTGAGTGCTTTGAAAGTAGAGCTCTTGCTGTCCTGTTTTTCTATCTCTGGTGCCCTCCCTTACTGACGTGCAATGTAGGTTTTTTAAAAATTAAAATTAACAGGTCAGAATATATTAAGGCCTAACCCAAATTTAGATAACTCTCCAAGACTCATGCATCATTTTTAAAATTCTTCACATCCATCTCATTCCTATGATTTTCAGGGATTTGATTAGCTCTAACTACCATTTGTTTGTGCTGCTCCCAAGCAGATAAAACCAACCTGACAATGTTCCTCACATCATCTCACCTAAAACTATTCAGTCACTCTGCAAATATATGCATTTAGTCTAATCCAAATAACAGCACAAACCAAAAATAGACCAATTCTGTGCCACATGACTCTTTTTTCTTATTTTAACAATAGCACTTTTAAATGTCCAAATTTTCCCTAAAAAAAATCTTTAAAAAATCAGTAACTTGCCATTTTTAACACTACCAAGATCTATAATCTTCAAAAAAGATCAACTGAGTCACCTGGGAATGGAAGAATGAAACTAGAGCGGAAATACAGACTTTGGACTAAGGTTGAAGTTAAAATCACCAAGCTATGAAGCGACACGGGAAGCATTGCTGCCTCCAGCAGCACTGTGCCTTCCGCTCAGCCCCTCTCCTAAGGAGCCCAGGCAATGGGGTCTCTTCTGCTCTGGGCCAGAGGAAGTCTCCACTCTGACCCTAGTCGTGCAAACTTGTTCGCCAACTGAAAACAGTTAAATATCAATATATTTAAGTAAAATATATTTCATTAATGTTTAGTCTGTTTCTCTAAACAAGGCGAAATTCGGAGGCACATTAAAGAAACCCAGACAATATGTCACATGTTAAGAGCAATTTGAGCACAAAGTGAGAAAGTTGCAGAAGTCTTAAAAATAAATTTATAATGTCCATTCAGATTCGACTGGGAAACTTTTTACTATAGTCTGTGTGTGCGTTTGTAAGTGTGCAAGTATGTATATGCATGCAGTTTTGTACGTATATGTGTGTGTGTCAACACATGTAAGTGTGGATGTGTGTGTTCACGAACACATGTGCACGCATGTGTGTTTGCATGTATATGTGTATGCTTGCATGTGTGTGCAGTTGCCTCTGTGTGTGTGTGTGTGTTTGTGTGTGTGTGAGCTCTGAAACTATCCCCCGCCTCCCTGAGACTGATCCGTCCCCCGCTTCCTGGTCTTAGATTTTACTTCTCCCTGTTCTCGGATACCTGTCTCCACTATGATTTCTACGCGCTTACTTCATTACCATCTATCATCCAGTTCAAAGTCAAACCTGATCAATTAAAGACCGAAAAATAAAAGCAGAAAAGAGGCGAGCTGCATGCCTTCTCAGTGAATTACAATTAGCAAATAGACGACCCTTCATTGTTCCTAGCATTTAAAAAAAGAGTCCGCCAGGCTGCTCTGCGGGAGGATTTCTGTTAATCAGTAATATCCATCTGCAGCCTTTGTTTAGCCGGTCGGTGCCGCTCTCCTCTCCGGCACCAGCGTGTTTATCGTGGTCTCCTGAAAGCCCAGAAGCCCATAGGTCAGAGAACAGCGTTTTGATGGATTATGGGATTGTAACTGTCCCTGCCAGTTGACAGCTTTTATTGGCTGGGAGGATGAGCCTGTAAACCTTTATATAATTATTGTATTAAAGGCACTGTTGCCTCTGTGTCGCTGGCGCTTGTTCAGGGATCAATGTGAAGATAATTTCAAAAATGAATAGTAAGTATTGATCGCCTCACGGTGGGGCCTTATCAGTGGCTGAGGCTGAGGGCTGCAGATGATAACTTCAATGTCATTTATGATGATATGATGTGGATTGCTGAGGAGCAATTTAAACAAAGGGCTGATTTAATTCACAGTGGATTTTTGTAGTGTGATGGGTAATAAATCACAATCTATGTAATTTTTAGAAATGAACACATGTTGGCAGTAGTTCAGGGCAGTTCCTAAGAGATCTGAAAATGACCAGGGAGGGGAAATATCAGGCTGGACCCCCTCTGAATGATTGGGCTTTGCTCGATTCTGGCATTCACATGACCTTGGGGTCCCTGCTGGCAGCTGCTGGTTAATTTTCTTCACTGAGGACACAGTTTAACTTTCTATCTGTCTGCCAATTACCTGACATTTTCAACTTATCACCTTCTATTTTTTAAATGATTCGAGGCACATCCACATTTTGACATTTTTTTAAAGCAAGTATTTGTTTTGCTTGCTGCTGAGACATTTCTCTGTCACCTCCTGCAGCCACATCTCCTTTGTTCTAGCAAAAATTAACACCAGTTTACATACCTACATAAAGGAAAAATGCAGACTTCTTATTGTTGTTTTCAACACAGTCTTGGTTAGATCTGTCACCGGTCCAGATTTCAACTTTGCTGCAAGACCTATGCATGGAGACTCACAAAGAGCCTCTCAGGGAAATAACTCTCAGTGGTACTTGTTTGAAGAGGGTTTTAGTCTTTAAAACTAAATCACTGAAAAGTAAATCATTATGGATATTGGAATAACATGTACAGATTGATTAAGCGCTCTGAAAGTAGAAAAATGGCACAACAGTCATGAATTATAACTTGTTGATTTCAGTTATTATAATACTAGCAACACATTTTACATCCATTTGTTTCAGAGGAAGGGAGTTTCTATATTTCAAGCTATTGGATGTGGAACTCTTGCAAAGAGCATTAAAGGATTAAAACAGAACAGGATCCAGGCTGGATCTGCAAGAGGTGAGGGTTCCTCTGGATCCATGTTGACAAGTGGCAAAGCCCCGTACCAAGCCACGGGAGGCAGGGACCTCTGCCTTGTGCTCCCCTGCCGAAGTAGCTCTTAGCAGCAAGCCAGCCATAGGTAAATTAGGTAAACTTACACAGCGCTTCTGTGATTCAGACTCAACAAAAAAGACGTGTTACTGGACAGCAGCTTTCCTAGCTTATAGATTCATGACCCTCGCTATGGGACCTAAGATTCTATAGCC
>RJWT010031463.1:0-14330 GCA_004365215.1 Cuniculus paca | reverse complement strand
CCATCTCACGACCGAGACAGCACCTAGGAAAGTCACCCTCCTCTCCCACCATCTCTATGGCCGGTTCCGACTCTCCCGTGCCATCTCACGACCGAGACAGCACCTAGGAAAGTCACCCTCCTCTCCCACCATCTCTATGTCTGGTTCCGACTCTCCCGTGCCATCTCAGGACAGAGACAGCACCTAGGAAAGTCACCCTCCTCTCCCACCATCTCTATGTCCAGTTCCGACTCTCCCGTGCCATCTCACGACCGAGACAGCACCTAGGAAAGTCACCCATAACCTCTCTGCTCCCGCAGCCAGGGACACACTGTCAGCTGTCCCCAGGAAGCTCGTCGAGCTCCACCCCTGGAACCGCTGCCATGAGCACCTGACACATTCACGCTCCAGACCCACAGACCCAATCCCCCCTGCCATTCGCCTCTTCCGTGTTTCTAACACCCCTCCAGCTCGGTATGTCCCAAAAGAAAGCCCATAGCCTTCCCCCGAGTCCTGTCCTCTTCCCGGGTTCCCTGTTCCAGGAAAGCGATCACGCAGCCACCCGGTCACGCAGGCCTGGGACTTGGGTTTTGCCCCAGCTCTCTGCTGCTCCCTAATGATTTCACCTGCTAAGTCTGTCTATGCCTTTCTGTCTAGAGCCCAAGCTGGGGGTGAGCTACCAGCAGCCCTCACCTGGTCCACGGTGGCGGCTCCCAACTCATCGCCACTTTCACTCCTGCTGCTCAGGCTTATTCTCACTGGAGTCAGAAAGGTCTTTCCAAAGGGCAAACAGGACGCACGGTTCCACTGCTTAAGGGCTTCCCATGGCCCTCCTGATAAACCCGAAACTCCTCAGCACGGTCTGCAGGTCCTCCATGGCTCAGTCTTAGTTCCTCTCAGACTTTCCTGGATCCACTCCCTTCGTTTCCCTCCACCTCTCCACCCTCATGACCCTGGGAGTTCTGCGCTCACTGCTTCATACACGGAACCATGGCTGTGCTGCTTTCTACTCCGTGAAAGTCGCTCGCTTTTGCTTCTCAGGTCTCGGCCTCAGATGAGCCCTTCCTGGCCTCAGTCAGACAATTTCCCAGTATATTTCTCCTAACACCATACCCACTTGCTTCCTAGCACTGACCACACTTGCGATTTCATATTTACAGATGCAATAACCTGATCAATATTTGTGTCCTCCACGAAGACAGGATGTAGTGAGTCTTTTTGCCGGGCCGGAGCGTCTGTGCAGCACAAGGCAGATGCCATATGTGATATACATTTGCCAAATGAATGAATGAATGAAATCCTGGACAGTATCAACTTGCTGAATAAGCGATGAGTGTCAGCTGACTGGGTGATGACTCCGAGAACAGCCCTCAGAGATCAAGCATGAGTTGGACAAAACTGCTGCACTTCTAAAAGGCAGAGTCCTTGGTCCTCCTCCTTCCGCCCACCAGGAAACATTTGAGTTTTGTCAGAGAATGTGATGATGTGCTCTTGGCAAACTAGAGAGCTTGAAAAAATATTTCTTTATTGAAAACTTAGAAATTCTGAGTTAAATATAACAAATATCATTCAATGTGGTGAGCTAAATCCTCAAGGAAGAATGAATTCTCCAGAGTCAAATACACAGAAGAACGCGAAAGCCAGCACCAGGCCTTGGAAGGGAAGCCAGGTGCCATGCGAGGAAAGGAAGGCCTCCAGCCTCAGTGGCTCGGGGTTTGGGTTATAATGTCCCTGTGGGTACGGAGAAGGAGCCTCCATGCCTTCATGAGGACTGAACACCACAACGGAAACTAAGGATCCAGCACAAAAATGGCACCGTCAAGAGACCACCGTCTGTGAAAGAGTGAGCTGGAAAAAACAACTCACATACAAAGGCGACAACTGGAACCTTGTCTGAGCTGGAGGTGCAGCTTGGTGGTCAAGCACTTGCTAGCATGGGCAAGGTCCTGGTTCCATCTCCAACAACCCCCATCCCCATTAAAAAACAACAGCAGCAACAAAACCTCAGTGGGAATGGTACGGAAAAAAACCTCTCCTGAGAACTGGTAGCCAAAGGCCACCCATGTTGTACTCAAACTCAGCTTAAACAATTAAAAAGTCCTGAAGAAAAACACACACAATCCAACATTACAACACACGCCATCAATCCTGAGCAAGGATCAGTCCAAATGGGGTCAGAAACCCCCGCAGCCCCACCACTGCCAAGAATTTCAAATACTGCAACAATTAAACAGCACTAGTGTAAATATCCTAAAATCAGGATGCTTACAAAGAAGAAAGATATAAAAGTGGGGATTGAAAACATGACTGAAGAATAACAAGTATTTTAAGAGATTTTATAAGAATCACACAGATCTTCCTACCTGCTATAGGTAGCAAGTAAGAAAACAGAAATAAAATTATTTGTGCAATTATTCTTGACAATTTTAAAGTTGAAAATGAAGACCCAAAAGAGAAATAAGCACAAATTTGGCCCCACTGAATAAAGAATGAGTCAACTGGAAATGTGTTTAAAAAAATGCATCTAACAAAATTACCCCAAATGCAGCAAAAAGAGCTAGATAAGGAAAATAGAAAAGAGAAGATTTTTTTCTCCATATTAAGATATGATTGAAAAACTTAAAATTTTCAACTTATATTAAGTAATTTTGTTAGAAAAAGTTTTTTTTTAAAAAAGAAAATAAAATGAGTAAACAAAAACTCCAAAGAGATATATAGGGAAAGGATTTTTTTCAGGCCTCAATGAAAGACATGGATCTACAGGTCCAGGAATCACACCTAGACACACTGAAATAACAGCGTCCCAGTGCAAAGATCCCTTTGGAGCCACCAATAAGAACTACTTCGTTACAGCCAATGGAAAACTAGATGAAGGGGGTGGGAAGTGACTGAAGTTTATTGCAAGGTGGGTTAATCAAAGTAAGGCAGAGGCCTCCACAGGAGTCAGAGCTGGGCAAGAAGCTACAGCTAGGAGTTTGCTAAAGGATGAAAATTGAAGAATCTCAAAAAAGTGGATGGGGTAGAGGTGCCTTGCCGGATGGATGGATAGATAGATAGATAGATGGATAGATGGATAGATGGATAGATAGATAGATAGATAGATAGATAGTGAGAAGACAACAGAATGAGTTGAGGGAGAGGTGGAAATGGGGAAGGGAAAATGGAAAGCTGGAAATCAACAGGAAATGATGAAAGACTTGGTGTGAGAGTTACTGCTTCTACCTCTACTGTTCCATCCATGCCCGGCTCAGTATGGGGCCGGGGACACCTGCTTTGAAAGACAGGCCATCCAATAGAAGGGCATTGCTACTGCTCTCCAAATGACTCAGTGTCACAAGCTTAAAGACCATGGAAGTTTTATCAAATTTCCAATATACCCAGAAATTCAAATCTTAACTGCAGTTATCATTTTAGATTAGGATTTGCTGCTACTGCTTGGCTGTTTCTCTTAACTGATTTGAACGATTGTGCTCTTTGCTTATTTTTAAGATCACAGCTTGGTACACTTACAGAAATCTCTCTGCTGCTCACAGTTCACTGTGTCTGCCACTCTGTGGGCTCAGAATTCTCTTGGAAATTAAGCAAACACATAAACGGTCTTCAGCAATGCCTCTCAGTCGGCAAGGCTGAAACAATCCACATCTAGCATAAAGGTGACTCAGAGTAAATGACTGGCTCTGTGACACAGAGCAAATCATCCACTGCAGGCAAGCACAGCCTTCCAAGGGCTGTGGGGACACCGGGAACCAGGCATGGGAGACCTCAGAGACACACCTTGGACCTCACCCCTCAAGTGGCCCTGGCTGCAGGCCAGACCAGAGGTTCAGTGTGGGGGTAAATTACCAACCTGTCTGTGACCCCCGTGTCTCCACTTACATAAGGAGAACAGTACTATCCTGCTTAGAGATCAATCATTCCTATAAAACAGAAGTTAGTGCTGGGCACTCAATAGAAGATTATTTGCCACAATTATGTCCCACCTATAGCTGGTTTTGTCTATCCAACCCTTTAGCCCAGCAGCCTGCACTGTATACTATCAATGGCATCTGATTACAAGGATATGTCAGAGTGGTAAATACACACGGGCATCAAGCTCTGCAGTTCCTTCCTGAACGACCAGGTGAGTGGCTTGATCAACACAAGTAGGTCTTTGACCACAGAGGGAAACATGCCTCGATTCTCTGAATCACTGACAACTGAGGACCCATGAACAATATCCAACACCCCAATGAATGCTCAGTCTGTCTCTCCATCCTTCGCTGTCTTTAAAGCTATGTGATCACAGCAACAATTTCCCACATCTTGCCAGATATCATCCTTGCAAGCCAGTATCTAACAGTACTGATTGAACAGTATTTATTTCTGAATTTAAATATTAACTTCAATGTTTGAATTTAAATAGAAATCGGCAGCAGAGGTGAAAAAACTTGTCCAATGTCACACAGTGAGAGAAACGAACAAAACACGAGGTCAACACCACAGGATGCTGGCTGCCCCACTGCCCTGCACGTGATGGGTACAGTATTCCAAATCCCACCTGACACACTCATTCTTGGGGGCAATCGCCTGAGGGTGGCATTTGGGGGGTGACCTGCTGGTGCCTTCAGGGGCCTCCATTTCCATGGGTTATCGGTGGATTATAACTTTGCAATCTTTTGTGTGCAGGGCACAGAAACCCCAAATCAAATGGGTTTACAGTAGACATGAAATTATGACTTCCAATCTCGGAAGACAGCAGCGGATTTAGTGTCTGTCTGACTGATGAGAGGCATCCAGTGACACTTTTGTCTACCTCTCTTCGGTGCTGTAACTGCCAGCATTTCCAGGTGGCCAAAAAAGAGGACAGCGACGCTGGTCTTACAGCTCTCTCAGGTCCCCATGAAGAGAGAGGAGCTTCTCTCTAGGAAGTCCCCTATCCTGGCCTTTGCCAGTGGACTGCATGGTTGGCCTCCTCAGGACTTGTGGCCTCACTGGTGGCCAGGATGAGGGGTGAGTGGCCATTCCAAGCTCAAGGTCAGCAGGGGACGTGGTGTGGGGATGTGCACCAGCGCGACAGGGTGGTTTTTCTGTTCATCTGTTTCCGCCTTTATGTCTGTGGTTCTTATCCTTCAGATTTTAAATTCCTCTCATTCAGGTTAACCTGAGATTTTCTCCAAGCGCAAATTAACTGGACAATAAACAGAAATACATCTTGTCGACCGAGGGAAGGAAGCTTAGCCAGCCTCTCATTCTCTGTGATTAAAAATACACGAAAAATGGCAAAATCAGGATCTTTGCTGGCCTTTTCAAGACTATCAGTAACTAGGACTGTCAACAGTTGTTTTAGGGGGTTTTTTAAAGGCATACATGTTAAGATTCTCAGAAGAAAGATTATGCACTAAATTTAAAACAGAACCGATTAAGAACCTCTGCAAATTACGTTGGTTAATTCTCACTATCCCGGGACACATATTCCCTGTGTTTAGAGATGAGGAAACTGAGACTTGGAGAAGTCCAAGAGTGACCTAAGGTTACAGACAGTAAAATCAGAGCGAGGACTTTCGGCTGGATCACACATTTGAGTCCTCTGTGGGAAAACGGGTGCCCTGTGAGAGCCTAATGCTTAGTGGTGAAGCAGAACAGAGTTAAATGGCACACGGGTTCTCTTACAGGAGAAACCCTGAGTATACATGAATTAACTACGTACAAGACAGATAATAAGAAACAAGGAGACAGCACTTTTGCAATTGAGGAGGGGACTGAGAGGTGGAGGGGCCAGGGAGAAAGGAGAGAAGCAGGGGAAATAAGGAGAAAGGCGATGAGACTGTTCAGCGCTGCAGACGTGGACTCATAACATTTACAGCAAGCAGTTCTAAGATGCAGACTCCTCTCGTGGAAATGCACGACCTGAGCAAACCACCCAGGAGAACCAGCCGGTTGTCCCTGGTCATCACCGGGTGACCTCCGTTCCCAGGGTCACTGCTGCACCAGTACGGAGAGGTGACGGGGGCGCATCACGTAGGTAGCTTGTGAGGAGACGGCGAGCCGCAAGGCTGCAGCGTGAGCAAGTTGAAATGACTTCAAGGTGACAAGCTAAGCAGGCAGGAAAGAGACAGGAAACTGAGAGGAGATGCATGATTATGGAAGACGATGACTGAGTCAGCTGAAAAACTAAAGCACAGCGACCTCGTCAAAAATTCAAGAAACATAATCATTCTGGTCAGAGGTTCTGGACAGCAGAACCAGTGTTACCCAGAGACGCCCGGGAAGCCCAGCGAATGCTCTAGAAAGGTTGATTTGCAGGACATCAGGGAAAAAGGGACGAACTCTAAATTTCCTGGTCATTTTCTTTTCTGCTCTCCACTTTACAGCCAACTGTCTTAAAAAGCAAAGGCAGCAGGGGTCTCTGTCAGCTGTCATCATCCCCCAAGGCCAAAGTTACAATGATTTCCAAGGCCTGCTGTGCCTCTTCCAGCGCAGCCCCGTGCACCTCTACAAATGCTGCTCTCTACGGGCGTGGGGCGAGCGTGAGTAGCTGCTGCTCATCAGGAAAGTTCATTAAATGTGTGTATGAAACTGTAAATGTGGGCCGGGGACTTAGCTCAGTGGCAAAGTGCCTGCCTGGCAAGTGCAAGGTCCTGAGTTCAACTTCCAGTATCAAAAAAAAAAATTCTTAAATGCCTCAGTGTGCATGGGGCTGGGTGGGGATTTAGGTGGCCACAAAGGAAGGGATATACTATGAAGCCAAAGAAGAGAATTTTAGTTGCCCAGGCTGGGCTCAAATTTGAGATCCTCCTGCCTCAGCCTCCCAGAGTGCTGGGATTAGTGGTATGTCCCAACACACCTGGCTTATCAATTATTTTTGCAAGAGCTGGGGCAGCAGTAAGCAAGGACAGGTAAAACACCGCTCAGAGGGAGAGATGATTTTAATAGATCATGAAATAATAAACAGAATAAACTAACAATAGAAGAAAAGTAATAAATCCATTCTATCTACAAGGAGTGACTGAAAAATATGGTGCGTGTTTAGTTTTTTTAACCATCTGCACAGAAAACTGCATAATCCGGTCACACTCTGGGACAGGGCTCCGCTGGCTGTCATGTGCATTCCCCCCAGAGTTGATTCAAAATTTTGAGGTCACTTTGACTTTGGGGAACAGCCAAATCGCACAGTGCCAGATCCGGTAAATAAGGCGGATGAGGACAGAGCGTCCCGTCTTTCCGCTGGACGGTGCTCGGCAGCAGGACTCACCGTTATTTTTGATCACACCTCGTAAAGACACTCAGGAAAGAAGACTCCAGAGCTGCTGCAGAAAGTGGCAAGGACGATGGGATGAGTGTGTTCAAAGAGAGGAGGAATTATTTTGAGGAGGACTCATGCAATGTGTCTTTTACTGTATTAGGTTTTTAATTTAAACATTCACCATAAACCTGATCACCTCTTGAATATCTCCCTGTATACACACTAGTGACTTAGTCACTCATTTAACTGCTTTAGTTGTAAATCCAAGACCTTTTCCTTGCCCTCCCTCTGTGGAAGGACACACTACCACAGCCTGGCTCATTTCCTGGAAGCTCCCTGCCCTGGAATCTACCGCATTTCTCCTCCCTCTGCCTCCTCCTCAGGGTCTGGAATCACAAGACTCAGGGTACTTGGAAAGTGCTCTCTGAGGAGAGCTCTGTAACACCCTCAGCCTCAGGGAAATATTCACCCCACAAGAGAGGGTCTCAGCCCACCCTAGGGTGCCCCAGGCTGACGGCTGGGGAGGCCCTGCCTGTCTCCCACATCTTTGCAGAGACTGACAGAGTCTATCTGTGTTGTCCCGGTGGGGAAGGCTGCTCACGTTTGACAAGCAAACTTCCAACACAGATCACTCTCAGGTTCTTGCAGTGAATTTGGGTGCGGCATGAACCCCATTTCCTGTCTCATCTCGATGGGTCCAGGATCCCCAGAGAAGGGCCTCAGCCTGTCCCCCTCCAGAACCCACACTCTGGACCAGGCCAATGTGCATAACTGGGGTGTGGCTGCCAGAAAGCATCTGGAGCCCCAAGAATTCCATCCCTGCATTGTTACCACCGCTGTTCATCAGACAGAGAGGTCTCCTTTCTTCAGAACCACAAATTCTAAAAGGATTTTCAATTTACTTCCCAAGAAATGATCCAACGTCTAGAAATGACTCACAGGACTATCAGATAGCAGTGGAACTCATTTCCTACCAAATCAAGTCAAGTATTTAGTGAACATAAATACCAACTAATGAACCACATTGATCCCTAGACGTCAAGAAGCTCTACGCTCTTCATCAAGCTTGGCCCAGTTTTAAGGGCAGAGACTGTAACAATTGCAGTGAATACGTGCATATGTGGTGAGGAAAATAACTTTCCCAGAGTAAACCGGCCTCTTGGCCTGGGCTCCTAGGGAAGCCGGAAAGTATTCTGCTAAGCCCTCGGACAGAGGCTCGGCCTGTAGACCAGAGGGCAGCCTTCGTGCTCAGGCCCCCACCTGCAGCCAGTGACTGTCTCACTCCACTTGCAAAGGCCTGGGAAACAGACTGCACTGAAGGCATCGTTTTCAGACTTCGAACATTATGATGATTTTTAAAAAGCTAACATTATTCAGTGCTTAGTTAGACCAGAAATCAGGTCATTCACGTCGTCCCAGAAATTTATCTCTCACGTCTCATTTGTGGCAGGGACCTGCAGCTCCCCCCACTTCCTTTCTTTTATGACTGGGAGACACAGAGCGCCTGGACTGCCCTTAGCCCTGGTCAGCTGTCCCTGTCCCCGGCCAGCTCGAACGGCTTGAACCTCAGCTCTGGAAGGAGCCTCCCTGGATCCAGTCTTTCCTGCATTGCTCAAGAATCTGAAAAATCAAGTTTGCAGACACTGCCCTGGCCCCGAGCTGAATTTCTGAGCCTCCATGCAGTCCCCTAACCTGGCCCTCTCCTTACACACTTGCCTAAGTGTACTGCCAAGGGTTTCTACCTTGGTCCAGGACTTCTGCTTGTGTGCTTCTAGCTGGTTTCAGGATTCTACAAACAGCTGTCCAGTTGTTACCACTGCTTTTTGGGGAAAAAAATTTTTCAAGCTCCTCACTCCACCATTCCTATGTATGAAGTTGTGGTAAATGATATAACCTAGATCCACTGTCTTGGGTAAACAAACTCACTGCTGTTTCTGAATATGACAGCTTTCTCATGGGAAGGGAGTAGCACACTACCTAAAAAGCCTACCTATATTCAAAGAACAAAGGATAACTTTGAATGTCCTCTTTTCAAATATGTTAAACCATACTTTGACAAAAAAAAACCAGTAGTCATTGGTAGCAACTTCAAATTATTAGTAAAAATTATACAAAGGTTAAGGTTAAAACCTATAACTTATATTTGAGTTTGAACCAAAAATGTCTGTCTTTTTCCCTAGATTTGCCTTAGTTCTCAAGATCCTCCTGATGGGAAATACAGTGTGTTTAGTGCCGAGTATAAATGAATAAATATAGAAGGTACCAAGACTAAAATTCTGGAACTGAATGGAACCATACTGAAACCTCCTCTGAAACACATTCGTGATCATAAGACTGCAGCTGCATCCAGCCCTGGGAGGCACTCCAGGATGCCACAAAATGAGCCCAGGAATGCCAGCCACAGCAGCGGGGACCACAGTCCTCTCGCAAGGCTCTCAGGGAATCCTTGGGCAAGAAATCACCAGAACTGAACTGGGAGATATGCAGGCATCTTGAAAACACTTTCCTTGATTCCTAGTCTTCCTGGCTTTCCAGTGCTGGAATTCTCCTTTTCCAACAGAACCATCTCTCTCTTGACATGGGTCAGTTGGCCAATAGAGGGCACTGGTGGGCAGAGCAGCTGTGAAGAGGTCTGGTATGGTACAGACCTAGGATGTCCCCCAAAACTCTCATGTGCTCCACAGTGGGCTTCTGGAAGGTGACTGGGTGATGAGGCTACTGTGCTCACCTGTGGGCTCGTCCACTACAGAGTTCACCAGGTGACTGTTTGGAGGTGGTCACTGGGAGGTCACCCGGAAAGGCGGACTGTATCCCCCTCCCAGGCTCCTCCCCTCTCTCTGCTTCCCGGCCACCATGACAAGAGCAGTCTCCTCCTCTGGGCCCTCCCACCATGCCACTTCTGCCTTGGAGCCAGCCAACCACACACAGACTGAGATGGCTGCAACTGGGAGCCAAAATAAACCTGTAAGGGGCAGGTGTCAGGTATTGCATCCCAGTGACGGCAAAGCGACTGAGACAAAGTCCTGGGCACCATCTGCCGCACTGCAGCTCATGCTACAGAGCTGTCCTCATACAGCGCCGTTCCACGGCAGCACTGCCGCGCTATCTACCACAAAGGCAGTTAAAGCCCTAACAGGGCAGGTGCTGTCTGCTCCGCCTTTCTTGGTGCCAGGAAACTGGTGTCCAGAAGAGCTCGTGACTCACCAGCCTGGAACCTGAAGCTGTACACAGAAGGTGCACAGAGCTGCTCCCTCACCCCACCGAGAAGCACGGCTAATGCCCCGATGGCAAAGCCGCGCCAGATGGCATTGTCCCCGACAATGGCAACAACATGCAAAGCGCACGTGCACTGCGATGCCTGACATTTTCGGGACAGGAGGAGGCAACTGTGACTTTGGTCCAGTTCCCCTAGACCAAGCCTCTGTCTTTGTGGGGCATCGCTGCAGGATGGAGCCAGGATGTTCTGACCTGCAGCTTGGCCAGGGGTCTGCCCGTGCCCTTCCAAGGGGTGGGAGGCAGTGGCGCAGCGGAGACGCTTCTCCAGAGGGAAAGGGCTGGGCGCTCAGGCCCCGGACATCGCCTTCCCGTCTTTAGTCTCCCACTTGGATTCCCTGCCCGTGCCCAGCACTGAGCTGTGAACTGAGATCACCATCATGTGATTCAGTGTTTCAGGGCTCGGGCTCACGGTGTGATGCTTCTCGTGGCTTCTGCATCATACCCTATACACAGGCCAACGAAGATGTCCACGCTCACATTTCTCAGCGCCCTTGGCCTTCCCAAAAAGCCCACTGCGGGTCCTAAGTATTCCCCACCATTAGCACCTGCAAAAACCTTGCAGGACACCGCTGGGCACTGCCATCTAATTATCTATCATTACACACGGGGTTGGCAATCGTGGACACCATGGCACAGCAAAAATTCACTGCAAAAAGTGATCCCTGGGTGTCTGGTTTGTCCCCCAAAATTATAGTGAATACTGTTTGGTTTTTTTTTTCAGTTATTTTGCTAATTCTTGCTGATGTAACAGGTGTGTGTGCCAGGGTGTGTGTGTGCGCACGTGTGTGCGCGCACGTGTGTGTGCACATTGCATCCTCATAAGTGAGTCAGGAAGAGACAGAGGGGATGAATGAGTGACAGGGGAGGCACAGATTTCAGTTCAGCACTCAAGTCTGTCAAGAGACGTGGACATCCAGTGACAAACACGAGTGCCCCGCTCTAGAGAATCTTCCCGACCCCATGGGGGGAACAGCTGACAGCCACAGCAGGAAACCTGTGCTGAGCACTCAGATGGCTCCGTGTGCTGGGCGAGGAATGGCACAGGGGTCCCTCCTCCAATCCTCAGCACCACTCATGACTTACATGCGGTCACTGCCCTCGCTTTCAAGCTGCCAAGACAAATGGCAGGACTGGGACGCGGGGTTGTCACGGCCACCCTGTCATGGTGACTCCTTGGAGAATCAGTCTTGAGAGTCCACACAGACACCCCCGCTCCTTGGGGTACCCTGGCTGAAGCTGCCTGACAGCTTCCCTTCTCACCGCAGGATCACAGGACACCAGCAGTCACAGGGCCCTCAGCCAGCAAGTGCTGACCTTGGGAGGGACACACGGCCTCTCCCTCCCATCCTCAGTGGCAATGAGAACAGAAGCACAGTCCCAGGACTGGCCTGGTGACCGATACGGGAAGAGGGCTTTGTTATGGTTGAGATGAAAGGCGTCCCCCCAAAGTCCTGTGTGTTCAGAGGGGGGCTTCTGGAAGGTGACTGGATCATGGGGCACCGTGCTCATCAGCGGATTCATCCGGGGATGACTCCATTATTCAGTGTGCTGGGGTCGCAGCCGGGAAGGGTGCATCTCCTCCCTAGCTCCTCCCTTCTCTCTGCTTCCTACTTCCCCTGAGGTGAGCAGCCTTCCTCCTTCCGGCCCTTTCACCGTGCCATTTCTTCCTTGGAGCCAGCCAACCATGGACTGAAACCCTAAAACCGTGAGCCAAATGAAACCTCTCCTCTAAGTTTTGAGTCTCAAATACTATGTCCCAGGGACAGGAAAGCTGACTAACACAGGCTTCTGAACTCTGTCTTCCACCTGGGCCACAGAGCTGAGACCAAGAGCCGATGCCCGGAGTGCACTGCAGAGCCTGAGTGAACTGCTTTCCGAGCAGGTCTCAAAACCCAAGCCTGGTACCAGGGGCCGCACTTCACATCAGTGAGTTGGATGGTTGTGAACTGTATTTCCATAAAGCCGCCTGGAAGTAAAAACAGGACAGGACCACAGACTTGCAGAACGAGAAGCTGCTCTGCTGGGCCACTGCAATATGACATTGAATGTGCAGGATGTGTTCCAAGGGACCCAGAGACAGGCCGAGTTTTCAAGGGCAAACTAAGTAAAATCAGGTCCATGAGGTTCCTTCCCCTGACAGCGAAAGCTCTCTTCACTGTTTATCTGAAGAGATAATTATGAAAACAAGGAAAGAGGTCGACACCACTAAAAACATCGGTGCGTGCCCACTGCAACGTGAGATCCCTTCGCAACCACCTGGGTGCTGAGCCCTGAACCCTGCCAGGAAGCTACACCCACGCCTGGCACTCACAGAAGCACCGGGATGAAAAGCAGACCTTGAGACTTCCCACCTCCAGAACGCGAGTGGGCCGGAAGTTAAGCTCCTACATGAAGCTGGGCAGTGATGCACACCATTAGATGGCGAGAGCGTACCATGAATCGGTCACTGCCCCTCGGAAAAGCAGAAGTGCAGGGCTCTGAAACACCACTTTCCAAAAGGAACCGAGAGCACTGGGCTCGGAGTCCTGCTGGGCACACACAGCTGCTCTTGAGCAAGGAGCGTTACCTTGCTGAGCCTGCCTTTGCACGCCAGAAGCGGGGGACATGCGCTGTCCCTGCAGGGTAGACACCGCCCCTGCCATTCCTTATTCAGGGGCTTACTCAAAATCACCAGGCATTTCACGGACATCAGGTGCAGGATTACAGCTTCATAAACCCACAGCGCTAGCACAGAATGGCCTGGGCCGATCGGGAGCCCTGCAGGGTAGAAGACAGCAGGAGACGCTAGCCTGAGCTGAGACTGCGTTCACTGCCTGTCCCTGTGGGGCCGTGGCTGGTTTCACACGTGATCTGCAGGCACGAGGACCACTGACTTTGGCAGGGGAGTCCCTGGCAGAGTGACACTAACTGTCAGACGGAGGGTTACCCACACAAAGATATTCCGCTGTTTTTAATTAATTTTGAGTTGTGTACTTGATCTTGAAGCAAACAAAAGAAAAACAGTAGACAGGAGGTGGAACATGGGTGATTAGCTCATTTTTTTGTTAACTCTTGATTTTGGAAACCAGTGAAACATCATTTGCTTCCAAGTCTCTCATCGCCTCTCCTCGGGGCGCCGGGGTAGGAATCTGGGCGATACTCAGTACAGTGTGACAGGCAGGGCCTCCCCTTGATCGAACACGAGCCCAGTCTCGCTGAGGGCCAGAAAGTGTGCGCCCACAAAGACCTTGGAGATCCATGGGCGAAAGCACTTTTGCGTATCTTCTCTCACATGCGGAACCCAAAAGACAAACAAAAAGCAGAAGAGTCCAAAACAGGAAAACAGACCTTTCTCGAGGAGCAAGAGACGGGAGGGGCGGGGAGCGGCGCGAGTTTAGATGTGTTACGTCTCTTGGGGCACAGCTCCACCCAGAAGGATAAACGCTATGCCCTGCAGATACGCACCCCAAAAAAAGTTACTAAAAAACTCATCTGCTGCCAGAGCAGCCGACGAATTGGAAGTGTCTGAAACTCTATTAACCTTTCTTTTCAGGGTCTGCACACAGCCTTATTATTTTGCTAATGTGACATTTTCTCTCGGCTTTTGAGTCCAGAGTTTAGCAACGGGGCAGTTATGATCCTGATTATGAACAGCACACTGCAGGGTACGCGCTGGCCCCTCGGTGTCGGCTTCCTAACGGTCTAATCTGTTCCCTGGGTGGTCAGTTCTTACCGCACAGAAGCAGCGCCCTGGAGCTCCCGATCTCCTCCCACCCTCTCTTTCTCTTTCTCTTTTTCCATTTCTTTTTCTTTTTCCTTCTCTTTTTCCTGGTGCTGGACCCAGGGCGCCGTAGCCAAGTCCTCCACGCTGAGT